>JAOVYX010020927.1:0-16397 GCA_035668315.1 Drosera spatulata | reverse complement strand
CAGGATAACTCTCACTAATTTTTCTTCTCTAACGGTATAAAATTATACCCGTAGAGGATACCCCTCAATACCCCAAATTGGATATTTTTCTAACTCTTGTGGTGCTGTTTTTGATGTGTTGTATAAATTTTCTGCCTTTGCTCCCTATTTATGGAGGATAGAGGAGGCTGCTTTTTTTCTTTCCTTCACCGCGTTAAACTGTTGCCGCCTCTGTCCGATTGTTCGCTCGTCTGCTCCTGATTTCCTGAATGCTCCTGACTTTTTCTTTGTTTAATTTGATGGAGAATTTATTTGTGGGTCCCACGGAGGGAAACTCACTAGCAAAAGCAAGGGGCACTAACAAGTCACCCCACCCATCCAATTGATACAGTTAGCAGAAGCAAAATGATGTATAGATGGACAGAATGCGTACAAGTGAATTTGCAAATAATATTTCATTTTTGCCCTCAGCAATTCAGTATTTCACTCCGCTTCCAAGTTCTGTAAACACCATAGGCGCAACTGGAATTTGGTCATTTCTAACTTGCGGCTAAAACAACGCAGATGGTACAAATCAATTTCTCAGCAATGTTACACTCACTGTTCAATTCATTTGCAAATGAGAATCAGACACCAAACCAAGCTTAGATGCATGGAATGTATATTGGTTTGCGCCATGGCGCTTACAAAGAGCTGCTGGATCCTAATCCAATGCTGCTTAGTTGTGCCATCTCTTCCCTGAAAGAAGGCACAGCCGTTTGCCGCAAATTAACAAGAACCTTAAACCCGTCCGCATCACCCTGCCTTGCAGAAGAATAAGGCAAGAAAAAGCACGGCTCCGTGCTCCCAAGCAGGTTCCTCGACAGTGGGAACACCACCACTGGACCACCCCATCCAAAGTCCACCGCTGAGTGACCCAAATGCCTCCAGTCAGTGAAGGCACTCACCCATTTCCCAGCAGTGATCCCTTTATCATAATTCAGCTCTTGAAAGTCAACATAGGAGCGAACGTACTCATCACTGGCCTGGCTCTTGCTCTTCTTGATCAAGTCAGCCGTCATCCACATTGGTTGCTCTAGTAGGTACTTTGCAGTCAACTGGACATAAATCGGCACACAACCGTTTCCCCAGAAACCTGGGGGCAACGCTGGCTTTACCGTCTTTCGGATGTTCATCGAACAGACAAACTTCACGTTCTCATCGCTTGGTACTCCAGATGCTTTAACCCTGACAAATTCATAAGAATAACAATATTGGAGATCAACAAACCCTCGGAAATTTTCCAAGTGCAATGTGGAACATAAAACCCTGAATTGAGCATCGGATTAAACACAACCACAAATTAGAGAGATGAGTATGCTGGAAGAATCCCTTGCCCATTGGGTTTATACAAGAAACGAAAGACACCCTGATTCAACTTCAATCCTGTTTGAAGTGAAACAACCTAATGCCAATGCACCAAACAAGCTCAAGACGATGTAACATACCGAAGCCATGCAACCAACATTCCGCTTGAAGTATATCATAAACTGTTCACTTTCACCATTCATCAAATCTCACAGTATTTAGCATAACTAAGAACTCCATATCCAACATTACAATAACATAATAGAAACTGAATCCGACATAGTCGCAAAATAGAAACAAGAGAATCGAAAACCAAAAACAACCCTTACTTGGCTCGCCATATGAACGCAGCCAATACCTCGAACGTGGTAAACTGACCACCACCTGATTCCTCGGACAACCGCTTCTTGAACCGGTCCAGCCACTCATCCTTCACATCAAACCAAACCCTTTCAACCTCTCCATCACCACCATATACACTACTGCCCTCCCCTACCATCAGCAATTCCCCAAACGGCACCTCAACCCTCGGCGGCTCCCTTGGCCCCAACAACCTCGCCCTATCCCACACAAGCTCGACTCCCACCTCATTCTTCCCCCTTACTATCGCTCCCACCAACGTAAAGAACCCAGTGGCTCCAATCCCATCAGACAACGCGTGATGAATCGCCGCCCCGAGGCATAACCCACCGCACCCAAAAACCGTCACCTGTGTAAGAAACATCGTCTGAGCCATACTAGATGAAACTTCTAGACTCCTATATCAGATGCAAGCTAACCCAAGTTACAATAAACGTTCCTCTGCACAGGTAAAGAGAAACATGAACATGAGTTTCACTCCTAAAACCAATGAACAAACCTGGAGCACACACGGGTTCTCCAGCCCCTCCTCCTCTCCCCGATCAGGTGCCAGCAAATCCATAACCCCATACCCATCCTCCACATCAGCGAAATATCCCAGCTCAGCGAGGGACTTATCAACCCTGGCTAGCACGACCCTCACTCCCCTGCCGGGGGAACAGAACAGTTCGAGCCGGCCCGAGAAGGGTCGTTTTCGGAGGGTGCCGGCGAGGGGGTAGTAATGAGCCAATGCCTTGGAGAGGGAGGAAGGGATGACGTTGAAGGGATGATCGGCAGCGACAGTGGTGGCCGGGGAGTAGAGGCGTAGGTAGCGTATGGTGGTGCGGAGGTTCGGGTCATTGTCAAGGTGGGACAACGCAAGGACCTCGTCGGCGGGGATCGGAGGCGATGGGTGGACGGTGATGGTGTCGGTTACGGTGACCGTTACGTCCATTTTGGGGGTTGGTTTGGCGGTGACTGGTGAATGGTGATGAGTTTGGTCTGATGTTTAGTGGAACGTTTCACTCATTCACTGCTTGTAACGGGCATTTTTTCCACCTGACAGAAGATTTTCTCCTTTCTTTATGCACAGCCAAAAAAAACAAGAAAAAAAAAGAAGCAATTCTATATTCTTTGGTTTTCCTCCCAATCTTCACGGTGAAAATTTCGATTTCATTTTGAATTGATCGGTTATCACCTTTTTCTCGGTGTAAGAATTGATAGAACCGTAGATGTGGATGTAGTAGAATCTTAGATTTAGATGTTGTAGTTAGACAATGTAAGTAGAAAAAAATAGAGAAAAAGAAGTAAAAGAAATGATAGACAATCTAATTACTTAATTATTATTTTATGATTATTAAATTATATTTTCTTTATATTGGTTTGTAACCTTTGGTTCTCCTAGGTTCATATATACATCAGACAAGTAGTATACTTGAGTTTTATATAATAAAGATGATACCACACCCTGAGGTCTTGGCCATGGGGTTGGTTTTCTTCACCCTTTTATTCCTTAAAATTCTACATGATATCAGAACGGGTTCTTTCGCTAATCTAATCATGTATTTTGTTTGTTCTCTTGTCACCCTCTGTCATCTTCTATCCTTGCTCTTCCAAGACGATAGACAAAGATAATGAACCTTAAAATCAGGTTGTTTTTTATCAAGCTAAAGCAGCGAATCAGTACAATCTTCCTATCTGTTACAACCCAAATGCCTTATTCGCAAACATTGTCCTTGACAAAGATAATTTTTTAACATGGAGATCCATTTTCTTGTCAATGCTCAAAACTCACTCCTTATCACATATCATCTCTTCTGACTCTGTACAACAACGCAACCTAGCCGATTGTCACGAGGATAGAATTTCACCACCCATGCGATATTTAAACTACTTACTCCTTCGCTTTGAGTTCAACCTACTCGTCACCCAAAGACGATATTTGAGAACGCAAGAGAGTTTGGATTTAAAAACAAGCTTGTATTGAGAACACTTGAAGGCTTATAATTCTTTGAGAGTTTGTGGGATATCTTGGGATGTTTGGCAAATAAGCCTTGCACCCCTTTATATACATCCTCATAGAAGTGTCTAGACTTTATGGTCTAGACTCTTCTATACTCTTCCCCTCCTAAGTATATACAAGAGTCCTCTAAGCTCTTGCTCAAAGATGTTTACATGGAGTTTTCTAGAGTGCCTCATAAGTAGAGAACTCTAGAGTTGTCTACAACTCTCTCTACCTCTCAAGATTAATTTAGGAAATCCTTGATCATTCTAGAGTACTCTAGATAACTCTTGACGGAGAACTTCCTAAATTAGCCCGTCCGTGACATACTCCTTCACCTATGTCGCGAACGTCCTCGTCGCGATGCACTTGTGTGACTCGATCTTTTCCTTGAGTCGTCATGATAAGCCTTCGAGCTTCCATCTTGCCGTACTGGTGGAAGTTCCTTCCCGTGTTCCTTCGGCAAGACTTGTGAGATCTTCTTTGACACCTCCTTTGCCATATGAGAGATCTCACCTCTCCTCAAGTGAGTAGGTTCCTCACTTTTGACTTTCTTAAAGAGTTGCATAGTTGCGACCATCTTTGCTTGAGCCTTCGTGGCTCGACGCACCGTCGGAACCAAGCAAACTCTCTCGTCCTTCACTATGCGTAAGACATTAGCGAAGGGGATTGGTATCGCCTTCATGTCCTCGATGAAGTCTATTCCAAGCATCAAAGGATAGTCGTCCATGGGAACGACCGTGAATCCCTTCCAATCGTCAATGCGAAGCCGCACGCCATGGGCCATGCCATCGATTGATACTACCTTCGAGTTCACCGCTTTAAGCATGCCTTATCCTTTTTCAACTCGAAGTCCAAGTCGCTTTTGCCTCTCCTCGCGAGACAAGACTATGAGTTGTCCCAATATCAACCAAGGCGTGAGTTGTGTACGATCCGATCACCGCATCAACTTGCATCAACCCTTTCGATGAAGACTTCTCCTCCGTGGTCTTCATCGCATTAAGGATCCTCAATGATCCCATCTCTTGCACGGGTTCCTTCTCCACCCCAGCAACTATAGCTGAGAGAGCTTTCTTCTTTGGACACTCCCGAACGAAGTGAGGGCCATCGCACAAGAAGCATTTTACCTCACCCTTGAACTTCACCGCATCTTTGGATGTGCTCCTTTTCCACCCTCCTTTCTCTCCTTTCTTCGAGTCACTCGTGCTAGCGAGACTCGAAGTTGGCTTGATCCCTTCATGGCTCTCTCCTCCACCTTTCTCGGAGTCACTTCTCGACTCCTTTTCCTTTGGAGACTCGCTCCTCTTCAATTCGATGAATGACTCCGCCGACACTATGGTCGCCGTAAGAGTTTGGACATCACGTCGTTGTAACTCTTGTTGTGCCCACGGTTGAAGTCCATCCTCAAAGTAGATGAGTTTGTCTTCCGCGGACATGTCATTAATTTGGAAGAGCAACTCCGTGAAATCCTTCACATACTCCCAAATCGTGTCCGTTTGTCTCAACTTCAGCAATTGTCTCTTGGCTTCATATTGGGCGTTCTCTGAATAGAAGTGGAGTTTGAAATCCTTTTTGAAGTCATCCTACTTCTCCATGGTGAACGTTCCCACTTGAACGTCACTGTAACGACGACGCCACCACATAATCGCCGTGTCCGAGAGGAACATAGATACGGTCTTGATCTTCTCTTCTTCCTCTTTTATGCCCAATAGATCAAAGTATCGTTCTATGCTGAAGAAGAAGGTGTTGACCTCCTTAGCATCGCGTTTCCCGGAAAATGGCTTTAGCTTAGGGGGTTCGAACCGTGCCATCTTTCCAAAGCTTGCTCCTCCATTCGCTATGGCCGCCTTGCATAGCGATGTTTCTTCCCTCAAGACCCTAATCTCTTCTTGAAGAGTGGCCATTATCGCATGTACCTCATCCATTTGCGCTCAGAACTCCTTGCGAAGAGTGTCCAAGCATGAGTTGAGAGCACCTTGCAACACAACCCTGAGGCATTCATCCCGAGGCTCGATAATATCGTTGCTAGGTACATCTTCCTCCAACCTATCCGCCATCTTAGCTACGATCTCTTCCATCCGCGAGTCATGATTCCATGGCAGCTTCAACATCCTTCGACTTTCCCCTTCCTTTGTGCGTAGTTACATCCACGGTGTTCACCTCCTCGAAAATTCCATGCTCAACAATGCTGGAATCCGCCATCTCTCGAACCAAGGCTCTGATACCACTTGTCACGGGGATAGAATTTCACTACCCATGCGGCACTCACAGTACTCACTCTTTCGCTTCAGTTCAGCCTACTCGTCACCCAAAGACGATATTTGAGAACGCAAGAGAGTTTGGACTTGGAAACAAGTTTGTATTGAGAACACTTGAAGTCTTACAATGTTTTGAGAGTTTGTGGGATATCTTGGGATATTTGACAAATGAGCCTTGCATCCATTTATATATATACATCCTTATAAAAATGTCTAGATTCTTCTATACTCTTCCCCTCCTAAGTATATACAAGAGTCCTCTAGACTCTTTCTCAAAAATATTTACATGAAGTTTTCTGGAATGCCTCCTAACTAGAGAGCTGTAGAGTTATCTAGAACCCTCTCTATCTCTCAAGATTAATGTAGGAAATCCTACATCATTCTAAAGTACTCTAGATAACTCTTGAAGGAGAACTCCCTAAATTAACTCGCCCGTGACACGATGGTCAACCAAATCATGAGTATTCAAAATGGGGAACAGTCACGGGTATGGTTGTATCATGGATTAAAGCTATATCAAAACCCCACATACAAAATCTCCTCATCAGCTGTGAGCAAGCCAATCAAGCTTGGGACATATTAAATAGGCAATTGGCATCTTCGTCTAGAGTTAATATTCGAATACTTCGTCATCGACTTTCAACTCTCGAAAAGAAGCCTGACATGACGGTGTCGAATTATCTAAACCAAGCAAAACTCATCTATGATTTGCTTC
Source organism: Drosera spatulata (assembly GCA_035668315.1). Taxonomy (NCBI): domain Eukaryota; kingdom Viridiplantae; phylum Streptophyta; class Magnoliopsida; order Caryophyllales; family Droseraceae; genus Drosera; species Drosera spatulata. The sequence continues at coordinate 9,757 of JAOVYX010020927.1, read as the reverse complement.
TTTCTACAGACGAAAAGCTTTTCCAATTTGATTTGATGGATCACATTCTTCACGAATTGCCAATGGATTATGAGGAATTTATTTCCTTCCATAACAGAAATCCGAGTGCTTGTTTTGATGATTTTCTAGAAGAGCTCACCCAAGAAGAGATGCTCATTGCCAAGTTCTCAGGTCTTTCTATTACTTTAGTTGAAGCATATGTGTCACAAATACAATCTGGCAACGGATTTCCGAACAAGGGGAGCAGCAACAAAGACAATCAAAGACACAACGAAAAAGAAAACAGTAACAGTAACTCAAGCAATTTCAAGTTCAGCCATCCAAAAAATAATGCAGGGTAGCCACCATTATTGTCGACTCCTAGACTGAAGTCTGGAAATCACTTCTCTATGAATCAGAACTTCTCGTCAGCCTACAATCAACCAAATGTTCCTCGTCTCGCCCCTGCAAGTCTCGACTCCAATATCATTTGCTAGATCTGCAAGTCGCAGGTCACATAGCTCGCATATGTAGCCAACGTGCAAATTTTGCCTATTCGATAAATGCATCAGTTTTTGATGCGGTTAGCTGGTGCCTAGACTCGGGTGCTTCAGCTCATATGATGGCTAATCCTTCTAATCTTCACTCTACTCAGGCCTACTCTTGTAGTGACAAAGTCACAATCGGTAATGGCTTATCTATTCCTATTTCACATGTTGGTCAGTCATCTCTCACTACATCCAATAAGCTAATTTCATCTTAAAAAATATTCTATGTGTCCCACATATTCATAAGAGTTTGTTGTCAATTTTGCTTACACAATGATTGTTTCTTCGAACTTACATCATATGGTTTTTCTATCAAGGACAGCAAGACTCGAGTGGTTTTCTATTATCTTCATCCATCAAAATCATCATGGTCATCCTCAGCCCTTATACATGAGCGAATCACATCAGACATTTGGCACGCACGTTTTGGGCATCCATCTCAAGCAGTTCAATCTGTTCTTTTTCAAAAGTATAAATTTCCATTGAGTTCCTAGCACAATAAAAATAATCTTATGTGTTGAGTTTATCCCTTAAGGAAAGTCAAGTCAGTTACCGTTTGTCAATCGCACTAAAAGTGCAAAGTTTCCATTAGAACTGATGCATTTTGGATGTTTGGGGTCCTTTCCATGTACTTCCAAATGGTGAACATCGATTCTTTTTATCTGTTGTTGATGACTTCTCTCGGATCTGTTTGGATCTTTCCTCTTATCAGAAAATCAGAAGTGTTCATGACCTTTGCTCGTTTCAAGAAGCTGAAAGAAAATGCTTTATCTTCTCCTCGAGTTGGAGAACTGTTTATCAAAACCATACGCGCTGATGGCGAAGGTGAATCTAAAGCACAATTTTTTTTTATAATTCTTTCAAACACATGGAGTTAGACATGAGATCACATGTCCGTATACCCCGTAATAAAACGGGATGGTGGAGCGTAAACATCGTCATATGGAGAAAATGGGATTATGTCTATTGGCCAATACTGGTCTTCGCATGAACTTTTGGCTCGAGGCATTTTCTACTGCATCCTATCTCACCAACAGATTGTCGTCTCGTATTCTGGACTACAAGACTCCAATGGAATTACTCTATGATCGAGCTCCCGACTACACTCAAATAAAGGAATTCGACTATCTTTGTTTTCCACACTTGGTGCTTTATAATTCACACAATCTCCTTCCGAAGTCTACTGAATACTTATTCTTGGGATATGATAAGGCCTCGGATGGATTATAGATAATGTATATGGTTATTGTTGTGATTTAATGATGTACATTATAATGATGTATTTTATGTCCTATAAATACTAATGATACAAACCCCTGTGTGTGATATTTTCTTTCAGAGAGGCCATTTTACTGTGGGGTATATGGGCAAGAGAAACGACATAAAATGCCACAATCTTGAAGATGAGCTTGAAATGGGTTGCTAGTATATTCACCACCGCCATCACATTGCAGAGCTCCAATTTTAGTTCCAAACAGTTTTTCCACAAACTTCTGATATGCACAAAAAATAGAGAACATTTCACTTTTTTGACACCTATCAAGACATGTATGAAGCTTTACTCAATCAGAAGCGGAGTTTTTATAAAGAGTACGAGGAACTACGTACCCTCTAGGACAACAGAAGAGGGAAACGTCCTGGCCAGTCCTCTTATTCTGGATCCGAAAACAGTTCGCCCCTTCAGAGATCATCTCATATGATGGATCACCAAAGAGATTTCGGAGACAACCCAACCAGCAGTATGGATCTCCACTGAGCCCCGGAGGCAGTCAGCGCACCGTCTCGGGACTGCAATGCTACCCTTCTGGTTTCACAGGGTGTTATAGGTGCGGTAAGAAGGGGAACTTTGCCCGAGACTGCCGGACGAACATTCCTTCCTGCTTCACCTGTGGAGAGAACGATCACAGGAGCAGCGACTGTCCTAGGAATGCACCTGCTGCTCCACCTCATCCTAGAGGGGCTGCCTCGGGACCCCGTACTGGACCATCAAGTAAGCAAACGGTGGGATTCGGCAACATATCAGGCGAAAGAGTATTCATGATGGAACCCCAAGCTGCACAACAGAGTGGTGCCGACGTGACTGGTAACATTCATTTACTGTCTCAGTCTATTTACGTGTTGTTTGACTCTTGTACCACCCACTCGTTCATATCTACGTCGTTCCTGGAAGGACGTGACATCTTGGCCACTAACATGTACAACATAATCCACATTCGGTTATTCAATGGTGACGTCGTACCATGCACGAGCCTTATTCCTCAAGCACCTATAGTGATAAGAGGTGAAGAATTCCCAGTTGACTTAATCCAGTTTCATCTCCATCATTTTGACGTGATTTTGGGGATAGGCTGACTAGAAGCAGATAAAGCAATCATCGATTGCGAGAAGAAACTCGTTCATCAAAAGAGCCCCAAGGGTAGAATGATTGCGTTCCACGGAGAGGGTTCGAGACCCGAACTATAACTAGTATTGGCATTAAGGGAGTAGAAACTTCTGCGTAAGGGATGTCGAGGCTATCTGTGCAGTCTCAAGACATCGTCCTGAAAAAGGATAGACATCTCTGTGATACCCATTGTAAAAGAATATGCGGACGTATTTCCGAAGGATATTCCAGAAATGCCACCCAATCAAGAAATCGATTTCGACATCGACTTAGTACCAGAGTCCGGTGTGCCTCCTCCATGATCCTTTTTTTTAGATTCTAATCATTAGGCATGCATAGTCGTCCCTGGAATCGTATGGTCCCGTGTTCATGTATCATAAACCCTGTCGCCTTCCCTAGGTAGATTTCATTCCTCGTCTTCTGCATTGACTCATCAGCCCACTGAGCTTGCACTATCTCTTCTTGTAGGGTCGATTTAATATGTAAGTTCGCCATCACTCCTTCTAGTGATGGTACTCGAATTTCTATCCCCAACTTGTGAAAGTCATTGATCAGTTCGACCTCTATGATCCTTAACATCTGCAAACTACCCTCTGCTGTACGAATCTTCCTACTTAGTGCGTCAGCCACGACATTAGCCTTGCCTTGATGGTACTGAATATCCAGGTCGAAATCCTTTAGCGGCTCTAACCATCTATGTTGTTCCATGTTCAACTCCCTCTGCGTGAAGATGTACTTCAGACTTCTATGGTTGGTGTAAACCTAACACGTGATGCCATATAAATAGTATCGCCAGGGGCAAATACTACAGCGGCCAGTTCCAGGTCATGTGTCGGGTAGTTTATCTCATAGGGCTTAAATTATCTTGATGCATAAGCAATCACCTTGCCGTATTGCATCAACACACACCCAAAACCTTGTATGGAGGCGTCGCTGTAGATACAAAATCCCTCATCACCCGTTGGAAGGGTAAGGACTGGTGCTGTGGTTAGGCTCCTCTTCAGTTCTGGAAATGCCACTTCACATCTGTCCGTCCACACAAATTTTTGGGATTTGCGCGTCAGATTCGTCAAGGGCATCGACACCTTGGAAAAGTCCTTGACGAAACGACGATAGTACCCCGCCAATCCAATGAAACTCCTAACTTCGGTTGCCCTGGTTGGTCTGACTCACTCTGTAACTGCCTCTATCTTTTTCAGATCAACCCTGATGCCTTCCCCGGAGCCTATGTGTCCGAGGAATGCGACTTTCTATAGCCATAATTCACACTTCTTCAACTTGACGTACAGCTGGTGTGTCCGTAATGTTTCCAGGACCTTGCATATGTGTATCTCGTGATCTTGTACGGTCTTAGAGTAGACTAGTATGTCATCAATAAAAACCACTATAAATTGATCGAGATATGGATGAAAGATTCGATTCATTAAATCCATGAATATCGACGGGGCATTCGTATGCCCAAAAGGTCACTAGGAATTCGTAGTGCCCATAGCGCTTTCTAAAAGTCGTCTTGCGAATGTCGCTATATCGTATGCATAGCTGAAGGTATCCCGACCGAAGAACGATTTTAGAGTAGATGGCTGTTCCTTGTAACTGGTCAAATAGGTCATCGATTTGAGGTAGTGGGTATCGATTCCTAATGGTGATTTTATTAAGTTCACGATAGTCGACACAATGCCTCATGCTCCCATCCTTCTTCTTCACAAACAGCACAGGTGCTCCCCACGGTGAGACACTGGGTCGTACGTATCCCTTTTGAAATAATTCCCCTAACCGCTTCTTCAGTTCCTTCAACTCCGTTGGGGACATTCTATAGGGTTCCTTGGACACGGGAGCTGCTCTATACACCATTCATCTTGAAGGTAACAAGATGTACTAGGACGTGCGATAGAACTTTTGCTGGGGTAACATGAAGGAGAAATTGCAGAATTCGTGTCAAGATGTCTCACATGCCAACAAGTTAAGATCGAACACCAGCGACTTTGGGGACTACTACAACCGTTAGAAATTCCCATGTGGAAATGAGAATCAATATCCATGCACTTCCAATGACAGTTGGGGGTAAGAACTCAATTTGGGTCATCATGGACAGATTGACCAAGTCCGTATATTTCTTACCTATCAAGAAAACGTGAAACATGAATCGACCGGCAAAATTATATGTGAACGAAATTGTTATGCTACACGACGTACCAAGCTCTATTATCTCAGATAAGGATACAAAGTTCCAATTGCGTTTATGGAAGGGCATTCAGGAAGCATGCGGGACACGTCTGAATTTCAACACAGTCTTTCGTCCAGCAATGGATGGTTAGACAAAGAGGACTATACAGACACTGAAGGACATGCTGCGAGCATATGTACTCAACTTTACGGGATGTTAGGACGCCTATCTACAATTGATGGAGTTCACCTATAACAATAGTTTCCACGCTACCATTGATATGGCGCCGTACGAAGCATTATACGGCAGGAGATGTCGATTGCCAGTGCACTGGGACCGCATTGACGACGTGATGGCTCTAGGACCCGACATGGCACAACAGATGGTCGACATGGTCAAGATGATTAGATCTGAGATGAAGACGGCACAAGATCAACAAAAGAGTTATGCGGATAACAGACGACGACCGTTGGAATTTGAAGTTAGAGATCATGTCCTTCTGAAGGTCTCCCCAGCGAAAGAGATAATGAGGTTCAGGAAGAAATGGAAATTAAGCCCTCGCTACATCGAAGTCCTACAACGAGTAGGGACGGTCGCCTATCGGCTAGCTTTATCAACCGATTTGTCAACGGTACATAATGTATTCCATATCTCACAACTGAGGAAGTATTGACTGACCCAAGCCACGTCATCCAACATGTACCAGCGGAACTGAATGAAGACCTAACATACGAAAAACAGTCACAAGAATACTGGACCATCGTGAGAAGGTCCTAAAGAATCAGACGATAGCTCTAATCAAGGTGCTTTGGTCTAACACCGAGACGTCCGAAGCCACCTAGGAACCCGAAGAGATGATGCGAATGCACTATCCTCATCTGTTTCAGGGTAATTGGTAGATTCTTAAAAGTTGATAGTTAATGCACTTAGTTTCGAGGACGAAACTTTTTAAAAGTTGGTAGTAATGTAATGAACCGAAAAAATAAGTATATTAATTATTACGTAATGAGGAAAACGCAGGATGAGAACGTACCACTTAAAATACAAACACGCACTAGGACTAAAAATTCAATACCTCAGAATAACATTCTAATTAAAAATACAAACTAGTAATAAAATACTGAGAATTTTGATATATTTATCCTGACGATGGAAGAACGTATTTTTATCAAACATAATTTTAAGGATAACAAAATTCCAAATTATCATAATTCGATCAACCACGAAATGTGACGTGGCCACTCACCCTTTCTCTTATCCTCTCCTTCCTTTTTCCCCAAAGTTATCCCGACCTCCCTCCACCTTGCTCTTTCTCTCTCCATCGCCCCCTTCTCTCCTCTTCATTCCTCACCACCACCCACCATAACCCCAGCTACCATCGAAACCCCTGTCACTGGCCATCTCCCCACCCATCCTCTCCTCCCTCTTCCCTTCTCCCCTTCCTACCCTGCAAGCTATCGTAGCCAAATCCGCCATCGCTGGAACTCCCCCTCTCAGCCTCAACCTGCACAGCTAACAACCCTCTCCCCAGCAACCACCTCCACCGCCATCAGCTACCTCGCCGTCATCGCCAACCGCCTTAGCCCCCGCCTACCACCTCCCTTCTAGCCCTTCGCCCGTAGCCACACCCCACCAAACCCCAACACCAGCCACTGTGCCCGTTGCTCAGCCATCTTCCAACCGCCATGACATACCACTGCGTTCACCTTCTCACCCACCAAGCCTCTAGCCTGTCGTCGTCTTCCCCAACCCCGTCGTGTCACCGCCGGTCGTCAACCACCACAAGCTGCAGAAAGACGACGTCGAAATCGCACGCCAAACACCTCCCTCGCTCGATTTCCTCTCTCGTGAAGGTAACCTAACCCCACTGGCCTTCCCCTGTTGTTGGTGATTATGATGTTGGTTGCTTAAGGGGACGAGATTAGCGGAGATGAATGTGTGGGTTAGCATGTTTATGTCGTGGTTTGTTTGGTTTTGGAGTGTTAATTATATTGCAGGTGAAATGTGATCATTAATTCGATTGAGAGGTCGTAACGTCATGATCTTGGTGATGGATTCATTAGTAAGTCGAAGTCTCAATTTGCTGTGATATCAATTTGGGTGTTGCTCATAATTGGACGTCACGTGCCAGTAAGCAGGTTCATGATCGTGGCGTTACAATAGTCATCGACAAATAGAACATAATACTTCAACCCAGTATTCGACAAAACAAGAGACTGCCATACATCAGAGTGAATCAACTCTAGTGGAGAAGTTGAGCCTCGATTCGAAAGACTCAAATGGTAAAGGTCGAGACTTTCCTAATTGACACAACGAACAGGCATCAATAGGTTTATTTAACATCTTTATTTGGCCATGTAGAGACTGGAGCACACTGGGACTAGGGTGACCAAGACGACCATGCCAAACATCACCAGTGCAACAAGCTACCAAACCAGCTGGAGTATGTGTAGAGTGCTGTAGAGGATAAAGTTCTTCATGGGATGGCTTGTGAAGAAGAGTTTCCCGGAGTGATTGTCCTTGATAGAAACAAAAGAATCAGTAAAAATCACTGAATAATTATTGTCACGACATAATTTACGAACGGACAACAAATTTTGTGTGATTTGAGGAACATGGAGCGCATTTTTTAAGCGAAGTGGCTTATCTGATGTAGAGATGTATGTCTCACCCACTTGCTTAATAGGCAATAAATTGTCGTTACCAACCACAATATGATGTGAACCATTGTAAGGGCGAAGAGAAAGAAGAAGAATTGGATCGGAGGTCGTGTGATCGGATTGTCCTGATTTCAACTTGACCATGTTCAGTTTCAAGTGCAAGTCCATTTCCTCAACTAGATAATGCTCTTCAAAGCGGTTTTCTATGGCATCCCACATCTCCCTTGATGTTTTATAATTTTTGACATCATGATACACATCTACTGAGATGCTTGCAGTTAGCCAAGAGCGCACAGTCTGATCCAAGCGACGCCACTGTGAGAAATAAGGATTTGGGAAAGAGGTGCCTGAAAGACCTTGAGCAAATTCGGGTGGTGATGGTAATGTACCATCAATAATTCCGAGCAAGTCGTGACTTACTAAGATACTGGTGAATTGATCCACCCACATTGGATAATTCGTCTTCATATCAAGTTTTACAGTCAGTAACTGTGTCACATTGATGGGAGGCAATGTCGGGAGGACGAGCATAGTAAAAAGAGAATTTGGCAGTGAAGACGGACCTGAACTGGACATCAATGGAGCACCAACTGTCGACGTTGCCATGGAAACATTTGAAGAGAATAACGGCACAGAAGAAGAATGTTGGCAGCGGAGTCAAAAATTCGGCACCAGAAATAAAACCATGACTGGAGAATGTTGTCATGCTGCTTATCGGACCACTATGAACCAATTCAGAGGAAATTGAAGGAGCCGTTGGGATTGAAGAATTGATTGCACTGGTGGATGAAGCCGAAGCTGAGGAATTTGCACTTGAATTCTCCATGGAAGATGATGAAAGAGAGGCAAGGTGCAGAGAAGATAGGGTTGACGACTAGGGCTCTGATATCATGAAGAGAGGGAGGAAAAACATCACACACAAAGGCTTGTATCATTAGTATTTATAGGACATAAGATACATCATTATAATGTACATCAATAACTATATATATTATCATGTCATGGAATTCATTTATCATTCTGATCTAGGCTTGCTTGTGCTATTGATATATGTTGATGATATTCTTTTGACTAGTGATAATTCCTCTCTTGTCATAGAATTCATTGCTACTATATCCTCTCTTTTTTCTATGAAGGATTTGAGAGACCTTCACTATTTTTTAGGGGTGTAGACTATTCGGACCGGTAATACTTTGCATCTTTGTCAGACTCGCTATCTCTAATCTATCTTGGAGAGATTTCATATGCACCAGGCTAATGCTTTAAGTACACCTCTTGTTGCTCGCTCTCTTCCATCAAGTACAGATGGGGATCCTATAGTAATGCCTTAAGACCCAAGAAATCCTAGAAACCCTTGACACCCAAGCCACACCTCATTGTCTAGCTTCTTTCCTGCTTTCACCGATTCCTTGGACCCACTGGTGGCTGTCGCTGTCCTCCTTCGGTGTCTTGGTGGCCGGCGAAGCTCCGTGAGGTGTTTCTTGTTGGTAGCTCGTTGATCACCAAGAAATCGAGGGAGGGGGCTGCTGGGTGTTTGTTGGCTAATTATGGAGGGTTATCTCTGGCTGGTGGGAGCTCTTGGTCGTCGTCGATGGCCTCAGATGACGCACAACAATGATGGTTGATGGTCACAGGGGGAGGAGAATCGCGGATGTGAGGGGAGAGGTTGCAGGGGGCTACGGTTGCTGGGGAGCTTCTCCGATAGTCGTGGACGACCTCTGGAAATGGGGAAGACGTTGGGATATGGGGGTTGATGGGGGTGGTGGCGTTTGGACTTCGGTGATGATGATGGCTTCGCGGTCGCCGCGCATCGCTTCGATGGCGACCTTGCCGCGCATCAGGATCGAGCCGCGGCCGGTGCTGTAGGCGGAATGAATGCCGGAACGGCCGAGAATAATGCCGCCCGTCGGGAAATCCGGACCCGGAATGATTTCCATCAGTTCCGCCAGATCGATGGCCGGATTGTCGATCAGGGCAATGCAGCCATTGATGACCTCGGCCAGATTGTGCGGCGGAACATTGG
>JAOVYX010020926.1:0-16401 GCA_035668315.1 Drosera spatulata | reverse complement strand
AGGATTCGGCGGATTGAGGATGGTTTGGTGATCGGAGAGGTGGTCGGAGTCGGAGATCTGCCACCGGTGGTGGTAATCGTCGTCGCCGGAGAGGAGCTTCCACGTCGGCATTTCCCGGTGCCGGCCGCTTTTTTGATTTTGTTTTGTGAGGAAATTTTGAGGAGGAAATTTGAAAGAGAGGGCAGGGCGACAGTCTAGGCGTGAGTGTATTGATATTTACATCTAAATTTAATTTAGATATTTTTTTTGGATTTTACTTATTTTGAGATTATTAAAAAAAATATTTAATTAGTTATTAATTAAATCTAATCATTTTAATTATGTGATAAAATTAGATATTAATTAATTACTTTGAGTATTATAAATAGAGGTCATTTGTAAGGGTTGTGCACACATTTTAAGAGAAAAAATCTCTCTTTCTTCTTCTATATTCTCTTTATAAAATAGTTTAATTACATTGTTAATTTTAACGTTTATCGTCCGATAAAATCAAACCGAATATATCGATGAATCAGTTCAACTTGCACAAGCACTTGTTCTATAACACGTTATTAGCATGAGCCTGTAACCAGTTGAGATCGAAAGTCAAATGAAGATACTTTATTATATCTGTATGTTTTGATTTTCATATCATAATAATAATCTAAAATAATTATGATTACACTATCGGATGAAACATCGTCTATGTGGAAACCTATTAATAAGTTTCAACAAAATTATGGTTTCACTGTCGGACGAAGTATTGCCTATATGAAAACCTATTATAGTAATAATCTAAAAAATTATGGTTTCATCGTCGGACGAAATATTGTCTGTGTGAAAATCTATTAATTATTTTATATTTTATTTGGTTTACTTGCTCCAAGTGGTGAGACTTATTTTTTGTGTTTTTCATTAAAGTATAATAAACGACGTAATGGTCTTCAATGATGAAAAAATACCAAACAGAATCCGAAATAATCTTAACAAATTATTATGCTATTTATTGTTACTAGTAGTTTTTAACATTGTAACAATTATTTACTTCCTCCTTGTAATTAAATACATGCTTTGAGAATATGATGAATAATAAAAGTTTTTTTTAAAAGAAAATATAGGTGTGTGACACTGAATAAAATTTTTCTTTATCAATCGTTCTAGGATTTGGTTGATTTTATATCACTTTTATCAGTAAACTAGACAGCTTACAATAAATCGTAGTATTATGAAAAAATGATAATAACTAAAAATTTTATTATTACCATCAAACTGCTATATTCATATATTGAACAAAGTATATTTTTGCATATGATTTTTCATTAAAAAATAAATAAGCTTAATGAATTTATCACTTTGATGTGTTCAGAAAACTATGATAAATCTCACAAAGTTGGAATTCAAAGCATTAGACCTATTAAAAGAAAACTACCTATCATGAATTTTTGATATTAAATTACACATAGATGCAAAAGGTCTAAAACATACCATAATGAAAAACAACGAAGCAACCCCATAAGAAAATACTCAAGCATTGATTTTCCCGAGACATCATCTCCATGAGGGGTTAAAATCTGAATATCTTACTGTTAAAAATTCATATGTGTTATGTATTAGTTTGAAAGAAAGATTTGACCATCACAAGTTGATATTTCTTCAAAATATCAGGTATGAATGACATACTCTGAGGTTGCAAGATTTTAAATGTATGCAATAATGTAATTCTGCATTATTCAGTATCATCTCACGTATAACTTTATGTGAAAAATAAATATCTGAGGAGGAAATATTAGACAAAACATATTCCATTTTTTACCCCGCAAATGTATTTCTAATGCATCAGTATCGAATTTTGAAATTCACTAAGTATAGTGAATTTGTTCGCGACTTTATATATCACGTCTAAACGCAAGTGTACGTGTCATTTCAAGTAATAAAAGTGATTATGTGAGTTATTATCTCTCGAGGATTTAGATCTAGCGATCAAGGTATGAATAGTATTCCTTGGGTTAAACAATCAAAACGTGATGAGTTGTTACGCGACACTAAGAGTTTTACTAACTAAACTAAGCTAATCAAAACCACCACACAACGATAGAAGATCGGGTTCTAAATGTTAGAGGGAATAGGGTTGTGATTTCGCCTTCCTATATATTTAGTTACTATGTTGTTCTACTATATTTAATCATGAGTCGTGGTTATAGATAAATCTCTAAGGTGTAATCTATTCTCTCTCGAGTCCTAGATTACGTCAAACCAAACACCGCCTTTAACATTTCTCGGTGAGAGGTCGTCATGTTACGGTAAGTAGGAAATTCGGAGGTTCCTAGTGTATCTCGCACGTCACGCAAACGATCTCTTGATCTCATATTCAACATGTAGACATATGGTCAAATTCTCGATACGAAACTATCCTCTCGGATTCAAATCTATCATGGATCATTCAATAAGTGATCAGTTTATCGAAGTATTAAGCATAACCACACATCATAACCACAAAATAAACAAAACTAGATTAACAACATAAGAGTATCTTCAATACAAACATCCGACTACATCACAACCCTAACATAAGGTTTATCTCATGATTCAAGTATTAAGATAATACAACAAACACCTAGCGTGCATGAAAATCATCATAGTACAAGTGATAATTAAAACAAGTCAAGAACGCAAAACCGATATCGAGACAGAGTCCGGATCATTTCGATGAAGTCTGTTGATGTTGCTTTGTTTCTCCAATGAATCATAGCCGTCTCCCTCTAAGAAATCCGCTCTTAACCCTAGATTTTCGTCTTTTTCGTGTATGATGATGGATGCCCTGATTTGGAACCAAAGGGGAGTATTTATAGTTATTCTGGCGTAGGGGATTCTTGAAGCACAAGCCCGAGCGTGGCTGTACGAGGCGCCTGGGCGCTTTGAGTCTTTTTCGGAAGAGGGGCCGCTGGGGTTTAGGCATCGCACCCGGGCATTGCGCAAGGTCGTGTCCGGGAGCTTCAGTGGTTTTCTTGAAGTGTCGCCTCCTCGATGAATGATGCCCGGGCTTGGAATAACACCGCTTCCGGGCGCTTTGAGTGTCATCCTGAACCCCTGCTTCGCCCTGTTTCATCGCACTTTGTTCTCTGCTCGATCACACTCTATTTCCACTTCTTTTGACCATCCTATTACTTGTTTCCTCCTACAATTCACACTGAGATATCAAAACTCGTAAATATAACAAATAGGATCAAAATCAATATAATTATGAATATAAAGACGTCGAAACGATACATGAAAATATGATAAAACTCAGCGTGAATCGAACTAAACAGAATTGCTTTCACTACTCCTGGCTGCTGAAAAGAACTAGGAGATACTGATGAAAAATTCCCAGGCTCGTTAGTTGGTTCCGCCCCATTGCCTGAAGCAATGGCCGCCCGGGAAGTGGAAGAGGCAATTGGCGTGGAAGAGGACGAGGTCATGAAGGTGTTCGTGGTCGTGGAAGATTCCATGATCGATGTTATAATCCGATTGCAAGTGAAAGTCACTAGAAGAGGCAAGATGACAATCAGGCACAGAGGAGGAGAAAAGCTCCATATAACAGACCCAGAGAGAATGCCAAAGGAAAGTGCTATACTTGTGGACTGGAAGGTCATTGATCCAGATCTTATAAAACTCTCAAACACTTTGTTGATCTTTATCAAAACTCCATTAAAGATAAAGACAAAGTGTTGGAAACAAACTTCACGGAAGATCAGTCTCAACCAATTCCACCACCTGAAAAAGTTTCGAATTTAGTTGGGTGTTTCAATACTGAAATAAATGACAAAGATGCTGCATTTGAAACCTCTGAATGGTGAAAACGCTATTCTAGTTCTCCTTGAAGTTTTACTAATATATTTTCAATGGGTGTTCTATCTTTACTGTCTCAAGCAATGTAACAAACTTTGTATTAATAAAAATTTTTATTTACAAAATTTTCGTGGAAGATATCTGCATTGTTCATAATACAATGACTCATACAATCCTTCAAAGTAAGAAATATTTTTTAAATTTAAGGATGGGCGGAGCAAATATTAATACAATCTCTAGTACTTCAAAGATCATTGATGATTTTGGAAGTGTTAATTTTACACTACCAAATGATATGCAAATTCATGTCAAGCATGCTTTATACTCCCAACAGTCCAAAAGAAATCTTTTAAGTTTTAAGGATATTCGTTTTAATGGTTTTCATTTAGAAAATACAAGTAAAGATAGTAAATAATATCTTTATATAACATCTTTTATTTCTGGAACCAAACAAATCCTTGAAAAACTTTTGGCTTTTCCATCTGGGTTGTATTTTATCAAAATAAAGGTTATTGAGTCGTATAGTGTTATGGATTCAAAGTCCATTCACCCTAACACGATTTTATTATGACACGAGAGACTTGGTCATTCAGATACTATGATGATGCGTCGTATTATTCAAAATACCAATGGGCATCCTCTTAAGAATCAAAAAGGTGTTTTGAAAAATAACAGTTATCCTTGTATTCTTTTTTCATAAGGTAAGTTAATCACAAGACTTTCTCCACCAAAACTTTCTTCTGAGTCACCTTTATTTCTTGAAAGGATTTTAGGAGATATTTATGGTCCAATTCATCCATCATCTGGTCCATTTAGATACTCCATGGTTTTGATTGATGTTTCTATATGATGGTCTCATGTATGTCTTATTTCTACTCGTAATGTTTTCTTTACTAAATTTCTCACTCAAATTATTAAATTACGAGCTCATTTTCCACACAATCACATCAAGTTTATTCGTCTTGATAATGCTGGAGAATTCACTTCAAAGGCATTTGATGAATATTGCATATCAATAGGTATCTCAGTAGAACACCTTGTTCCTCATGTCCATACAGGTTTAGTTGAGTCATTGATAAGAAGAATCCAATTGATTGCTAGACCTCTACTGATGAAAACAAAGTTGTCTATCTCTGCTTGGGGATATATGATATTACACGCTGCAAATCTTATTCTCATTAGGTCAATGATTTATCACAAGTTCTCCTCATTACATCTTATTAAAGGTCAAGAATAAAACATTTCTCATCCAAAAGTATTTGGATGTGCTGTACATGTTTCTATTGCACCAGCACAACGTACTAAGATGGGTCCACAAAGAAAACTTGGAAATTATGTGGATTTTAATACGTCTTCTATTATGAGATATCTTGAACCTCTTACTGGAGATCTTTTCACCACACGTTTTACAGATTGTCATTTCGATGAAACTTTTTTTCCCGTTTTGGACAAAAACAATGTTTTACCTAAACCAAAGTCAGAATTTTATTGGGAGATAATAGGATTGCATGAATTAGATATGCACACAAATCAAAGTGAAAATGATGTAACAAGAATTATTCACTTACAAGATATTACAAATTAAATACCTGATGCTTTGAATGATGCAAAGTTGTGAAGTCGCATATACCTACAGTAAATACGCTATCAAGAATAGACATACCTCAGAAGAAGGAAGTTATTAGAGACCTTTATAAGGCTCATATTCTTGATGATAAACCACGCTTGAAGTGTAGAAGACCAACATGCGAAAAAGACACTATACCACGAAAAAAGAAGAAGTGATAAAAGTGTCATCTTAAATGTCCTATAAGAGACAGAAATCTCACAGAAGGAATTATCCCTTGAAGAGGATAATATCCTTGATGAGATTGCACAGCCTGAAAATCAAGAGATCTCGATCAATAATGTGCATACAAATCAAGTATAGAATCGAGAAGATGTCATTGTTGATGCCATATTTGCATATGTTATTGCTTTAGAAATTGATATGTCTCCTAAACCCAGAAGTATTTAGGAATGCCAACAAAGAAAGGGGTGGCCAAAATGGAAAGATACAATCAAGGCAGAACTACAATCTTTGTTTAAAAGAGTAGTGTTTGGACTTGTAGTTCCAACACCACATGACATTACCCCTGTTGGAAATAAATTGATTTTTGTTCGAAAACGAAACGAAAAGAATGAGATTGTGAGATTAAGGCTAGATTAGTAGCCCAAGGATTCTCACAAATATCTGGTACAGATTATGAGGAAACATATTCTCCAGTAATAGATGGAATCACTTTTCGTTTCCTCATTGATTTTACAACCATGGAAAATCTTGAAACCAACCTCATAGATGTTGTGACGGTATATTTATATGGATCCCTTGATAAGGATATCTATATGAGAATTCTTGAAGGATTAAATGTGTCAGAGATACAAAAATCCAATAAGTTATACTTAGTTAAACTACAACGGTCGTTGTATGGGGTAAAATAATCTGGTCATATGTGGTACAATCGGCTCAGTGAGTATCTGATTAAATTGGGATACAAGAATAATAATGTATGTCCATGTATCTTTATAAAGAAATCACAAGATGGTTTTGCTATCATCGCTGTGTATGTGGATGATCTCAATCTTATAGGTATTGCACAAGATCTTATAAATGCAGCCTCACTCCTGAAGAGTGAATTCGAAATGAAATAAATTTTATCTGAGCATGCAAGTTGAACCCTTAACAATTGGTTCTTTCTCGGTTTTATATGGATAAAGCTCATCCCTTGATATCTCCAATATTTGTTAGATCATTAGATATCAAAAAAGATGAGTTTCAACCTCTAGAAGAGGGAGATGACATCTTAGGACCTGAAGTACCTTATTTAAGTATCATTGGTGCAGTTATGTATCTTGATAATTGCACAAGGCTGGACATTGCTTTTGCGGTTAACTTACTAACAAGACATAGTTCAACTCCGACAAGAAAACACTAGAATGGAATCAAGCATGTCATGCGATATCTTTAGGGAAGCATTGATATGGGCTACATTATTCAAAAGGAGTTAAATCCACACTAGTTGGATTTACAGATGTTGGGTACTTGTCAGATCCATACAAAGCAAGATCACAAACAGGTTATGCGTTCATTTTTGGAGATATTGTAATATCGTGGAGATCGATAAAACAGACTCTTACAGCAACATCTTTAAACCATTCGGAGCTTATTGCAATGCACGAGACTACCCAATAATGTGTGCCACTGAGATCGATGATACAACATATACAGGAATCATGTGGGATGCCTTTAGTTCGTGAAAAGACTACAACCTTATATGAAGATAGTGCAGCTTGTGTTGCACAACTCAAAGGCTATGAAGATAATCCGCTCAAGTGATAACTTGACAGATTTATTTACAAATGCATTATCGGAAGCAAACTTTATGAAGCTCAGATAGAAGATACAAATGAGAAGGCTTAATCTTCTTGAACAAAATTATAATGTTTAAGGGAGTTTTGTTTGAGGGAAAGATTATACTCTCTTTTTTTGCCAAGATTTTTATCCCATTTGGTTTTTCCTGACAAGGTTTTAACGAAGCAATCTTATGATAAATACATTAAGGGGGAGTATTGTAAATTACAAATATAGTGACCCCTTGAAAATATATTTACACCTAAGCCTTGCTATTTTTCTTTGATTTCACCTACTTTTAAGGATATTAAAGGAATACACTTAATTAGCCATTAATTAGAACCAATCATCTTAATTAGGTGATAAATGATCAGGTGTTAATTAATCATTTTGAGTATTATAAATAGAACTCATTTGTAAGGTGTTATGTACATATTTTAAGAGAAGAAAATATCTTTTTCTCTCTATATTCTCTCTCTAAAATAGTTTAATTATCTTGTTAATTTTGACGTTATCGTCCGACGAAATCAAACCGGATATATTGATGAATCAGTTCATCCCGCGCGAGCACTTGTTCTACAACACTAAAATGTATTTAGTCAAAGGGTTCAGGGAATATGTGTCTGCTCCCTCTGTTTTAAAAGAATTACAATACTTATTAAATTGGGATGTCTTAATTAAATTACAATATTATCTGAATTAGAAACTTTTTTACTATAAAAATATCAAAACACCCCTACTATTTACTTTATATCACATCAACTCATCATACTATTTTTTTCCCTTTTTTTTTCTCACTCTTCCCACTTACACAAGTCAAAAAGTAAATTAGTCTTTATAATAAAAAATAACACATATATAAATTATCGCGATAGGTCAACCAGTTATAATTCTTTAGGGACGGAGGGAGTATATGACATATGGTGTATCAATGGGTTAATTAGTGGTTGATATTTAATCAACGCAAATGAGGGGTTGAGATTTAATTATCACGTTTCAATCTCCACCATTCATTTTCTTATTATAATCTCAGCAGTTATTTAAGCACTTGACACATGGTGTGTCATTGACACACATTCTCTTTTCCCTTAGCCAAATTAGTTAAAACATTCATAAAAAAAATATAACAATCGACGTCGTTTATTATAAATAATGTGCATGGATATTATCTCCCATTCATTTATATTGTGTATACAAATTATGGGAGTCATTAGTAACACGTACGTTAAACAATGATATACCTTGTTTATGTAGTGCTATTTTAAACCATTTATTGTAAAGATTTCTAATTTTATGGATTGGAGTGTTAAAATGATTTTAACTTTGGTTATTATGTTTCATTGAAGTAGACGATCACATATAAGGGTCGGGTTATTGAAAAAAAATGTTCATCATCGCGTTTTATCAAAACCTTTAGTTATTTCGACTAAAGATATTTTATCCCTTTTAAACCTTTTTTACATCCGTATTTTCTCTCTCTAAGAACAACATTGAAGTTTTCCTTTACAAAAGATTTAGTTTTGTTACGATTCAAGGGAAAGTCCAAGGAAGAAAACCACGTCCAAATCGGACCTGAATAGAATACATATGTGAATTAGTTAGACTCAACTATTAACCTAAAAGTTTAAGCTGATAGATTTATTAGTAGCTCACATATATATTCTACTTTTTCTTTTTGCTCACGATACATATAGGTAAATCTACTCACATATATCCTCAACAAGTTTATGTATTGATTACAAGTTTATAGCTTTTCATTATTGATTTTAACTTTGACAGTTCTAAGCAGTGTCATCAATCTCTTTGTGAATCACCAACACGAATGCAAAACTTCATCTCGTTCACACAGTATACTTTCTTCTTGATTACATTATCTTGCTCTCTCTTTATGATCTCCTAAGTTAATTTATGTACATCTTAAATAGTTAAATGCTACTCTCGATCCCAAATAAATTCCGATGGCACGTATTCCGACATGTTTCGTTCTTATTTTTAAATGTAAATTACAATTAGATCATTTTTTTGAACTTTTTTACCAATAACTAATTCCTAACTTATTAATTATCATTTGATTTTTTTGCTTTTATAAAAAAATCAAATCATATCAAATCATTCCATTTTAATTGTCGTCGAATCCAAAACATATCTCTCCTTTCCATTTTTGATATTCTTACTCCAGGTTAAAAAAGAAAAAGAAAAAGCAATGATTCTCGATTCAGCCCTAATAAATCTCTAGAAACGCACTCAATAGCTTGCAGATTCAACAGCTTTTCTATAAGAAAGTTCACCCTGAAGTCTCAAGAGCTGCAAAAGAGAGCAACACAATTTCCATGAAGACAAATAAAAACCCTACAAGCTGCCACGACAACATGGATCAACATCAAGTAGCCGGTAGTTACGAGAAAAAAAGAATCTACCACCAAGCCTCAAGCAAGTCGGCTTCGGGTTTTGCGTGATTTGTAAACACCACTAGTCGTTCTCGTGTTGTTGATGAATCATTTCGAAAAGGTTTGCGATTTTTTGAGATGCACTATCGATGGAAGGTTCGGTGGAATGGACGAGACAGACGAGGTGCACTGTCAATAGAAGGGGGTACACTGTTGATGAAAGGGGGCGCACTGTTTGGGCTTACTGTCGATGGAAGGGGACATACTGTCCGCTTCGACGACGTAATATCCATTCGACGACGTACCATCGACTTGGAAGACGAACGTACTATTGACTTCAACGATATATTTTTGGTTTCGACGATTGTAATGATTTTAGTGTAATTGATTGATAAAATATTTTGTTCCCTAAATCAAAAGATATCAAATTAGAACTAAATTATGATGGTTTTGAATGGTAAAAAAAATCTTTTGTATGACTTATTGATAAATAAGTATAAAAAAATGACCTAGTGATAATTCTCTCTATTGTTAACGATGTTAGAAAAATCTTAAACTGCCTCATGATTAAAATTTACAACTTAATCTATCATTAGTATCTCACAACAATTTTATAAAAAAACGACATTTGATCGTACTAAATTATACATCGAAATATGTGCCATCGTAATTTATTTTAGACGGAGGGAGTTTTAATTTCTATAAACTAAAAATTATTAGATAATGAAAATCGTGCATGCTAAATTAAAGATAAGGTGGCAATATTCTTCGGGGGCAACTATTTTCAAGACAAAAAATGATACCTCCAAAGCATCATATTCACCTAATTTTTTTCGAATAAAAATTTCCCTTCCTCACAATGCTATCTTTTTTGAATAAAAATATTCTTTCCTTATATTGTGGCTTTGGATGATAAAAAATGATCTTGAAAGTTTCAATTACCTATTCTTATTGTTGAGATGATTAATTTATTTTCGACTAGTTTTTCGCTATGAGTTGGGGAGGTAGAGTAAAGAAGATTGTTATGAATTTGAGCACAAAGTTACCTCAAGATAATTAATGCAGATGTTTTCTTTAACTTGAGGGGAGTGAACACCCTAAGATGTATTAATAATTTCCCTGCAATATTACATAAAACATAAATAACTACTCGATTGGATTAATGTCTCTTTCCCTGCTCTTCGGCCTTGCTCATGATCGTGTCTTTGATTTTCTCCACAACTTTGTCCTCGATCTTATTTGCAGTCTTTTCCCACACTCCGCCCACTGCCCCTTGAATTGGCTCTTTTAGTTTATCTTTGATCACGTCCACGGCTTCAGTCACTTTCTCTGTTACGTCCTTCGCCATCTTGGTAACCTGTTACCATAGCCGTATATCAAATATTAGCCTAAATGATTGTACCAATTGCAACACTAACTTAGATTCAACATCAGCTATACCGTTTTTGCCGATGAGGTGACCATATCTTTAACATATTCAGTTGTCTCTCTTATTTCTTTTGCCCCTTCTTTTAGTGATTCTGCTGCCTCACGTGCCTTTTTGCATGCTTCATCGGCCTCTTTCTCTCTGTTTGATTGCTGCCCAACATACAAAGATTTCATTATAACTTATCCAACAAAAAGATATGATATGTTCTTGATTCTTCCCAGATAGATTTTTAACTGATTTCAAATATCACATTAGAAAAAATTCAATCCTGGGACGCATTAAGCAATTCATCTCTTGTGATCAAATCAAGCATATCCATGCAGAAAGGCCTAGTAGCTAAAACAGCAAGAACATAGTCTTGTTATTGTTCTCGTGTTGAAGTCTAATCTTATGGAAAGGTTTACATATTCAATATTCTCTTCACGATCCTATTTTTATTGTCATAATTATAACAGTATGATTATTCATTATAAGATTTTTCTTATCTTCCATATTCCTATAAATATGAAGGGCAAACCAAAAAAACTATAAAAATCTACTGCTAAATGGGAAAAGGTAAATTGAATAGCAAGAAACAACAATAAGGTTCGAGCAGTTTTTAACATTATAAGAAAATGAGATGTTGAGAATAAGCATACCTGTAAGGTTCTTGTTGGCGTAACCGCAAAGCTCCTAGATCTGGCTTGGTAACTCGCACGCCTTGATCCAAAGAGAACCACATTGTAAATCATTTCTTATTGAGTTAACTCGTCCGCCTGTTTGTTTTTCTATGTTGTGAATGACCTTTTTTTTCTATCTTGTAAATTGTTTTCTCTCTCCCGACAAATGGTTTGGTTTCATAGGCTCTTTTCTATTTATGGAAACAAAGAACTTGTTTGTGTGTGGTTAACAAAGAGGATAAAAATGCCAGGATTCTGTCTTCGCTTGAGGTAAAAAAAGAAGGAAAACTAAGCAAAAGAATGGCTATACGCATCCTTGTCTCCTTTATTGAAGAGTATTTGTCAAAATTAGTTAACTTGAGCCACTGCTTCATCGATAAACTAGGAATAAAACACCTCTTTTTTTGTGAAATCACTGTGATGCGCGCTCTACTTTTCTTGATTTTAATCCGACCACGGATAATTCAAATAAATAGGTTACGGATTGCTTGTTGTGCTAAGTGCAACAACAAAGGTGTTGTTACTGCTTCTCCACCTTTATTTAAACTAGACCCATACCTGTAATAATTAAATTAATAACGAAAAAAGGGGTTAATCAAGATAACTAAAGACATTTACAAAATACAATAATCGATATCGTTTATCATGAACTATGCCCATGGATATTATCACCACTCATCTACATTATGTATGTAAAATTTGGGAGCCATCTGTGACTCATGCGTTCGGGAATGATAGAGCTTATTTATAGATTATTTTTAACCATTCATTCTAATGGTTTCTCTTTTTAAATATTGGAGTGTTAAAATGATTCCAATTTTTATTATTATGCTTCATTGTAGTATATGATCACATTTTAACGACCGGATTGTTGAGAAACGATGTATATCATCGCGTTTCATGAGTGTCTTTAACTATCTTTACTAAAGATTATTTAGCCCCTTTTTTCCGAATTAATAAATGCCATTATATTGTTTCAAAAATCTGGTACTACTCTCTTTTATCATTATAATTGCAAAATGTTTATGACTCTCAAGGCTTATCCTATATTTTTGTTTGATCATAAGCTTTTTTTTGTATCTTTTTTTTTTTTTGATAAAACTCCTTTTGTATCCTAAATTAATCATTCAACCCATAATATAATACATTAATTATTAGGCCTTTGGACTAGCTACTAGTCAAAAAACTGCCCCATTTTACGACGGAATATTTCCATCGTAAAAAGAAAAAAATCCATCGCTGACGAGAATAGCGACGGATTCTGCCACGACAATCTCCGTCATAACACATGACGTCGCAAAACCAGAAATCTGCGATGGATCAGTCGCAAAATCAAAATTATTTGTGACGGATTGACTTTTTTCATCGCATAATATTTTTTTTAAAATTTTTTATTCTGTGACGGATATCGTCGTAAATAATTATTAAAAGTATTTCTGACTAATAATTTATTATTAATTAAAAATAATTTACTATTAATTAAATAAATGAAAATAATAACTTATGCGATGGCATCCATCGCAGAAGAAGTTAAGAACGGCGATGGAATCTATCGCAAAGGGAGAAAGAATTAATTTTGATAAATTTTTGTTTAAAAAATATAATTGAAAATTTAAAAAAACTCATTAAAATACAGGCATCTGTTTAACGAATACAAATTCTAATCGAATCTATACAAAATGCAAATCAAAATTGTGTCCAAAACAAACATAAACATGTAATATATACAACAAAACATATGTCAATGGCCGGCTAAGCCGGGATGTCGTTCCGGAGGGCGGAATCATCGTCTGGAGCAGGAGAAAATCTAGGCATATCAGCGCCAGTCTCTGCTTGACAGGTAAAATCGGGATTCGCGCCCATTTGCCTCATCAAGAAAGAAATCTGGAGATAGCAGATGTCTGGCTCTTCGGATAGAACTGTCTGACAGACGACCCAATCTCAGGCGACCCAATGTCATACACCCTTCCTTTTTGTGGCTTTACAACCTCGATGTATGTCTGGGAAGCGACAGCTGTAAGATGCTGCTGAGAGGCCTCCGAATCCATAGACGAGTCGCCTTATGACTTTGGATGTTGAGCGAATCACTCCAAAAATGAATCCTGCGAATTTCATAATAACGAGTTAGCAAAAAAATTTTTTTTTATAATTATAAAGGTAACACGTAGTGAAATATATGGCTTTAAAAATCTTATCCGAAAATGAGTAACCGTCTCGTCGGTCATGGGAATATCAGCTAGAGACTTTCCCGCTAATATTGCCTCCACAATGCTGAGAGTACCCGATTTTTTATGGGTCTCCACGAAGATCTCAAACTCCGTCGTCTTTCTCTTCAGACCAACCTCCTGAAAAATATTTCAAATAATAAATATGACAACATTTTGTGAAACAGACGATGTCAAATAATTTAACTTAAATGTAAATACTTACCATTCTCTCTGCGACGGCGAGAATGGACACACAACCCTGGGCGTGTGTAGTATGTCCCTGAGATTGATTCCTTGAGTTAATTCTCGATCTTTCTAGGATGTCAGGGGACATGCCGTATCGCTCGATGAGATGGAGACCAACATCGACACTGATCCAAGGAACTGGACATGCTTCAATGTCGTTGTAACCCTGAAAAACCAGTCGCGCCCTGTACACCGAGTCCCGCATACGCGCATCCAACTTGGCCTCCCAAGCTGCACATACTTGGGAATCCAAAGAAGAATCCCAAGTAAACAAAGTCTGTAATAAAAAAAAAGCTTATAAACTATATATATCAGAAGGACTAAAAAATTGAACATAAACGAATGAAAACTTAAACTTAAACACATACCCAAAAAAATCCGAACATACGATCCCGAATAACCGTAGGGACCTCTCCAAAATTCATCCACGGCTTCTCATAGAAAGCATGGAATGAAGCAACTGTCCCTCTGGTTACATCACCATGATGAAACCTACAAATGATGTGATAAAGTTAATGATATTAGGAAACATAGGAAAAAGAAAACATGAAAGAAAATCATAAAGATCGAAACACGAAAAAATTTATACCAATGTGTGTCAGGATGTAGGGGACTGTTAGGATCAGGATGTGTCCCGTGAGATCCATGAGAACGTCTACTTCCAGCTCTAGATGACTGCGCGACGGTAGATATGCATGGAGATGGCCGAGATTCCTTCGCTGGCTCTCGAAATGAATCCTCAAACTAAGAGGACCCTATGTGTGCTGCCCGTGAAGTGATCTCATTGTCATGATCGGAACCTCGATCCTGGCTCCTCCCTCCATGGGAGACTGACGCTCCAGGAGATCCTGAGCCTCCACGAGAGGCTCCATGCCTGCCTCTAGATCCGGAAGAAGAAGACATCTGAAATAATACAAAATATTTTAGCTTGTGTTAATTTGATATGAAATAAGCTTTGCAAGTGTTAAACTTATGTGATTTTTATATTTTGAAAAACACTTTTGTATTAGGAAAACCTTTATTCCTCTTCTTCGTCATCCTCCCCATCATCATCATTATGATCATCCTCCCAATCTTCTTCTTCTTCCTCTTCTTATGTCGCCTCCTCTTCTGCTTCTTTATCCTCCTCTTCTGTTTCAGTCTCGTCTTCTACTTCTTCTTTCTCTTCTTCTTCTATCTCATCATCATCATTGCCTGCATCATTATTCTCATATTTTTTTTGATCCAAAGCTTCAAGTATAGATGGATTCACAGTCAAGTCTTCTTGATACGCAAATTCTATGGCTTCCGGTGCATCAATTGTTGATCTTGATTTCGTTTTGAAGATTGTCCACCACTTGGATTGTCGGGGTGCACACCCTGGGTAAGGAGCGTAGTAGACCTGGATAGCTTGGCGCAAGGACAAAAGGATCATAAAGACTTCTATATCTTGATGTGCGATCAATTTCCACAATCCCATAGCTAGGATGAACATTCAATCCGGAGATAGAATCAAATCACTCACACTTGAATAGGATTGTCTCCAGATTTCTAAACCCTGGGGCTATGTATTGAAGTTTTACGATATCAAGGAGGATATCGTAATAGTCCAGATCGCCATCCCCTTTCATGCACACTCCCTAGTTGACCATTGCTTTTCCTTTTCCACGTTCGTATGTGTCGAAAAGAAAGTCATTCACCACATATTATAACTTCTAACTTAGATGTAACTTCTAAGTTAGATGTAACTGCTAAGTTAGATGTAACTTCTAAGCTCATTTATAATACTCCGATCATTTTGCTTCGATTCATAAAAGTAAAAATCAATGATCATTTTGTCCACAAAGGTAATATTTGCACTTGAATTATAATACTTGCTCTAATACAAGATGAATATTATTGAATGTGATCATTGTTTGGGCATTAGGGGAGAACTTATATCGCAAAAAGTCCCAGAATAATTCGAATTTCATGCATAACACCTAATTTAATCATCCTCCTCATTCGAATATTGCACCTAATTCGGATTTGCATCCTCTTAATATTGCACCTAATTTGATATGCAAGAAATGAAAAACCTAAATCCTCTAATCTGATGCAAAGTTTCATAACACTACAAAAAAAAAAAAACATCTAGCGACGGATCTAAATGGCGACGAATAAACTCCGTCGCTAATATTTAACAAAATATCTTATTCAATATCATTCTAGCGACGGATTATAAAATTTTATTTAAATTTTATTCATTTACTGCTTCAATTTAAATTATTTGTGTTTTACAAATCAGCGACGGACG
>JAOVYX010020925.1:0-45514 GCA_035668315.1 Drosera spatulata | reverse complement strand
AGAGAATGAAAGTCAACATCTCGAAGAGACTCATCCACATGCTTGTGTTGATACTGGCTGGTACATCGATCTTACGGTTTCTAAGGATAACAATATCGACATACTCCACCTCACCACCATTGATGTTGAGTCCTTCCTCTGCTGGATGCAACTCCGATTCTACAGCATGTAGAAGCAGTTTGAAGGAACAAAGCAGCTCAAGACAGAGGGCCTCCTCTGCCTTAACCAGTAAAGAGTTCAGGTTTCTTGCAGATCTCATCACCAAGAAAGCTCCATGCAATCTTCTAATCTTTGGGGTAGAACCAGAATATATTCTCCTTTCAGAAATCAATGCCGCTGGAACCACTGTCATTTTGGAGGATGACCCCGACAAGTTGAAGAAAGTGAGAAGACGGTTCAACACCACCAGAATACACAAGGTCCAGTACAAAAACCCAGCAAGAGAAGCGTACAATTTGCTTCAGCATGTAAGGAGAGATCAAGCTTGCACACCTAATTCCAGATCTCCGGAGGCATCTTCTTGCATGCTGGCTTTGTCAAACTTACCCTCTGAAATTTACAGGATTAAATGGGATGTGGTGCTGGTGGATGGACCAAAGAGCGACTCACCAAACGCTCCAGGAAGGATGGAAAGTATCTACAGTGCGAGCTTAATAGCTGGAACTGGGAATGTCACAAATGTACTGGTCCACGACGTGGATAGAACGATAGAAAAATGGTTTGCTTGGGAGTTTCTATGCGAAGAGAATCTAGTTTCGTCCAAAGGTAGATTCTGGGATTTCAAGATTGCAGGAGTAGACCTATCCAATTCTACACAGTTTTGCATTCACCAGACATTACAAGCAAAGGATAGACTCATATAAGCTTTTGATCATATGTAAATCAAACAATGGAAAGTGGAAGTTGTAGCATGGTGTTACAAGCTCGAGGCACTGAGGCACCAATGGTACGAGATCGATTTCATTGTCAATGGGTGGTAATGGCATATCTTTTGTGTTCACTAGCTTGAGGCTGTTGCACTTATTCTTTGAGGTACAACTTGAGCTGTTGCGCTTATTCTTGGAGATTCAGCTTTGCTGTCATTTGAATAGGTTCTTCTGCTAGGGGTTCAGCTATGTAGTTCACTAGTTCTTGACAAAATTGTTCTTGCAAGGCCTTCCTAGGTCTATATTTTCACAAGATAGGACTCAAACAGTGTTGCATTGTTCATCTAATACTTTGTTGATGTTATCAGGTCTTCTCTTCCAAACCTAGTAAGGCTGGTAAATAATGGATCGGTGCTATTTGATATGGGTGCACTGGAAGTATTAGTTAAAATAAAGATATGGTGCCGGAAAACAGAAGTAGTAGGTCATGCATTGCTAATTGCTATGCAACTTAGACAGAGAAGGCCCGGCTTCAACACAGAGCATCACCTGTCGTTCGCATGAGAACAATTTGAAAAGACAAAATTATTCATTTTAAACGGTTTTGGCACCATAAAAAAGGTGCATGGATTTGATGATTCATATTTGCTAGCCAAAAACACTATGCCCTACAAACTTGTTATCTAGTTCCATATCCATATGCGTTACAAAATTGCATGGCTGTCGACTGTCGTCAAGGACATAATGTGCTTTAGTTCAAGGGGCTAACCTAAGTTTGAAACTTACGAAACATGAGCCTTTGCCTCCCACTAATTTTGCAGGGCCCCATATCTGTTGGATTATCAGGCTTGTACCCATGCAATGGAGAGGATAATTCTGCGCTCCTCCCTTTCAAGAGATAAATACAAGCCATGAAGCTGATTAACGTTTGAGAAATTATTTAGGGGCCATCTCAGACCGCCATAATATCTTGTACGGAAGAAAGATGACAGATGATACTCAATTAATGAGACTGATATGGCGATTGAATGTTCTCTCATTACTTCTGTACGAGAAAGAGCAAAACCTTGAGTTTCGTACATCTTTCAAATATAGACTCCCAGGAAGTACAAGATCTGATTCTAGTGTGAATTTAGATTTAAGAGTTAAGCCTTACATAAGCCATGTGCTTGTGCTAGATCTGAACAAGGTTTGGAGTTCGAATTGATGAGCTGACTCAGCTATCTTTTCTTAATTTTGAATCTAACGAATATTTAGGGTACCATATAAGTGTGTAACGGTGATAAGGTGATCCTTCTGGTTTCAATACTCTGCATTTCCTTTCAGAATCATTAGGTGAGTTGATTCACTTGTCTTTTTTCCGCTCTTTCTCATTACACCTTTAGATTGTATGACTTTCACCGCATGGTTATGTCGCCTAAAAAGTTCTTTCATCGTCAAGAAGGAATGTCACCATCATCGATAGTGTCACTAGAGAGCGAGCAGCCATAACATTCTTCTGTTAATTTGGGATAAGAAGGTAGCTAGTGCTTGGAATGCAGATTACTGATTATCTACAAGCCACCTCCTTTGCCAATTCATTGTGTTACGCTCTGGCAAAAATTAACATCTGGACTAGTTCTGCTTCAGGTGTTGATCAGAAACTGATCGTAGAACCTATGAATTCGAACAATGTGACTGTCTGCAAAAAATTTACAGTTCCAATTTCAGAAGTTTTTTTTACCATCGATGTATTAAAACAAAAGGGAAACATTAACAACTAGAATTATGCATTTGAAATCCTGAACCTTTGGCTGCAAGACTGGCAAGTGATCTGCAAGCAAGAAGAATATGAAGGAGAAGAGTGATCGTGAATGTTTCTGGTGGCACTCTCTTTCAACATCTCAGCCTTAGCCATTTCCTCTTTAGCAGTATCCCACAAAGCCCTCGCTTGAGCAAACTCTGCCCGAGCAAGCTCCATTTCCCTCCTAGTGGACTCCCTGACACGCTCAGCATACTTCTTCTCTAAGACAGCGAGCCTTATCTGCTCGGCCGCTTTGCATTTCAGGTCTCGAATGCAGCTGCTCTTTTCGTTACGTTCAGTGATCGCACCAGTGGGTCGGAGGCAGATGTCAGAGAGTTCTAGGCTCAATGAAGATGTGCTGCGATCAGAAGGAATTGATGGAGGCTTGGAAGATCTAGGGTGGATTGTGGCGGTGGCGATGGGGATGGAGGGTTGCATTGGGATCCATTGGAAGGCATAAGTTGAGGTGGTGGTGGTGGAAAAAGTGCTGAGAGGATGAGGTGGAGGAGGGAGCAGCTGAAGCTCCTTTTGGTTTTGATGTTCTTCCATACGGGTAAATTATGTCTCCCAATGCAGTGAGATATTGTGAGGTTGGCAGAGTCATGGGTCTTCCTCTTATATGTATTACTCCCAATTGAAACGTTTTAATTTGATACGAGAATTTATACGAGTGTTGAATTTATATGGATTTTAATAAAGAATAAATATATTTATAATTATAATGGAGTTTACTGTAACAGTTATGAGAGAAATTTGAGTATATTGATTTGATATTTTTAAATATTAAAAGATTATCAAAAATGAAAACGTTTCATTTATTTTGAGATCGGCTAAAAAGAAAAATGTTTGAATTAATTTAGGACGGAAGGAATACAATATTTTTGTTTTTAAACTGTTCTAATTTATTCACAATATTTCCTATTTAAGCAACTTTTTACTTTTAAAAAAAAATCAAATCAATCACTTACAGTACACCAACTACCTCCTTTTACAATCGTTACAGTAAATCCCATTGTCTCAAAAAAAAATATTTCATCAAATCCCACAAAAATTCAACACAGATAAATTATCTATTGGATCAATTAATTATATATAATATGAGACGAAAGGAGTAGTAGTATGATGTTTTCAATTACTTTAATCCCTAATATAAAAACAAAGTTCATCTACCTCATCATCTAAATAAATATTTTAAATTATTTTTACTATATTTATGATTGATGTGATCTACATAAGAATTAGTCCATTCCTCATCGATATCACAATTTAAATCCAATGGTGAAACATCTAAAGATAAGATTACCTTGCAACAATCCCATGAGTAATGATAAAGTGCGTGAAGGCCAATCATAAGGTCTGAAACCCAAAGCTATTTTTCCCGGTTACTATATTTTGCTTTGATATCTGAAAACGAGGCATTTCCCGCTATATATATTTTCCCACTCTGTCTCTGTGAGTGCCGCCGCCGCCGCCGCCAACATTCTACCAAAACTCCAATCGTCGCTGGTGATTTATCTCCGGCGATGAATAGCAGGGAGTGGATGTTGCTGTCTTCGGCGGCTCTAATCGGAGCTTCGACATCAGCGGTTGCAGTTCACTTCTTCTTCTACAACCGGAACAGAAAGAAGTCGATCCCAAAAGATCCCAACGCGAACGGCGACGCGGTTTCCTAGTGGACCACTACTACTGATCCGTACAATCCCTCGAAACGCACAGGGTTC
Source organism: Drosera spatulata (assembly GCA_035668315.1). Classification (NCBI taxonomy): domain Eukaryota; kingdom Viridiplantae; phylum Streptophyta; class Magnoliopsida; order Caryophyllales; family Droseraceae; genus Drosera; species Drosera spatulata. Next base: position 41,144 of record JAOVYX010020925.1, on the reverse strand, counting down.
GCTGCTTTCGTCTTATTTATATCTGAGAGCCTTTGATTTCAGAATTCCTTTTGCTTCAATTGTTTGATTTCAGTGCCTGGCAAAACCCTAGATTTTTGGTGGTTTTTGAAATTGCTGCATCCGATTATGAAAATTCAAGGAATTTGTTGATGATTTGTATGTTTCTATACTAGACTAGGTATTATGCTTATTCTTTGTGGATTCGGCTTCAGTTTCCATCTTTGATTTCAGTCTCTGGTATAGGTACTTGTCATGGGATGATTATTTTATGGCCATTCCTTTTCTCTCTGCTCAGCGGTCCAAAGATCCTAATCGCCAGGTGAAACTCAATTTCTGAACTTTGCCATTTTTTCCATCTTGGAGCTTGTCATACTGAAATGCATACTGTATCCTGGCTCTTAGACTAAAGGAATTTTATAACTCAACAAGTAGAAGTACAGGCTCACTTCATCAAAAATCCAATTGAGGAGAGATAATGTGTCCCTTTATTAAGGGTAATTTAGTGAATGGACTACTGCTATGCTGAAGAGCATTTTCAGTTGAGTTGACGTAGTTGTAAATTGTAATGGTGTTGTAGGTTGGTGGATGCTTGTTCAGCCAAAATGATGTGATACTCGGTAAGATCATAAACAAATGTTCCAGTCGATCAACTATTTCGATCATAGATACAATGTGTTTCGTGCCTTGCTATGGATTATTAGACATGATATGTTTCTTAGGCAGGGATTGGATATAATGGGTTCCCAAGAGGATGCTCTGATGACAGACTCCCATGGGCGAAGGTTACATTTCGTTGGAAGTTTCAAGTCTAATACTATTTGAATACATGGTCTGCCATTGCTTATTCATTTCCTTCTCACTCATCAGAAATCAAAGTCCGGGGATCCTTTGGAGACAAAGTATCCGTAAGTTGTTTGTCACTTCCATTTGCTGCAACATGTTGGTATAGATATGTTACCAGGTTGATATCTAGGTTATAATTAGTTTGGCAGGGTGTAACCGAAAGGGTATATTGCAGTTATGTGTGCCATGCTGAAGTAAACGCCATCCTGAACACCAATCTTGCATCAGCTGAAGGACAGGTAACGTCCTATCATTTCACAGAAAAAGATTGAAATGCAACTTCTTAGTCGTGTTAACTGTCGGACTAAGATTTATCTTGTGTTTGAACCCAGAAGCTGTACGTGACTATGTTCCCATGCAATGAATGTGCCAAAGTGATTATTCAGGTAATGCCATTGCATTTTAGCTAATATATCCAGTTTCGCCACATAGGAGTTTGAATATAGTGAGGAGGCTCAGTATTTCTGGTTTTTTCTTTTGACCTTTACCTGGATGTTTGAATTTAATCCCCAAAAGCATAAACATGCAAGGATTTGCCATATTTTGAGAAAGATGTGTAAGAGTTAAGTCTTGATGTCTGCTAACAGAATTGACAAAAAGAATGACGTATATCACATCATTTGTTGTCTTGAACAATTTCTGATTGTATTCACCAACAATTAAGTTACAATTTCTCAAGGCACGTTTGTGTGTGTCCTTTTATTTCAGAGAACATAGAAATGAATATGAGATAGTTTTGCGGGATGAAACAGTGGGGTTATTAACCACTTGTTGCATTTTTAATTCAACATGTTTTCCTGTTTTATATGCTTTGCTTTTCTGTTTATAAAGCAACAGTGGCATAATTCTAACACATCTCTGTATTGTCTTCACTCTCCAGTCTGGAGTTTCTGAGGTTATTTACTTTGTTGAGAAGAGGATTGACTGTTCAGACACTTGTTACGTCGCTTCCCACAAGCTCCTATCAATGGCTGGTGTTAAGGCAAGATAGTTATCTCTTGATTACCTTGATTTTAGCAACTCGCTTAAGGCAAGATAGTTATCTCTTGATTACCTTGATTTTAGCAACTCGCTTAAGGCAAGATAGTTATCTCTTGATTACCTTGATTTTAGCAACTCGCTATCCCGTTCTTTTCTGCTTACAAAACAATGATTTTGTAGTATTATATTTGCTTCATTCACCTACGTTAGAATTTTCAGTAGATAATCAAATGGCTTCTGATGTTATGACATTGGAGATGCAGGCAAGGAAACACCAGCCGCAGTTGCCTCAAATCTCAATAAAAGTTGAAGAGCCTTAGAGGAAAATTTATCTGCTTGAATGGTGTTGCTCAAAGGCAAAGGGGTTGTGATCTTTTGATATTGTTGTGTTTGCCGTGTATCATGTTCTTTGTTGGAAATTGATCATGATTCCATCATAGGGCTTCATCCGTTACTCTGAGTAGTGCTTGGCCAGATATACTATTGAGGTTCACCTCCAATGTATGCGACTATGCGGGAGGAGTTAATATGAGAACCTTGTATTTTGATGGTGGATGTTGGAATGTTGGAGATCCACTTTGATGGTGGATGACGTTTTATCACATCACACAGTATATATGATTTATTTGGAAACTGACCATAGGTCTCAAAGCTTAGTGCATATCGCAACCGTGCTGTTGGCCGGGCGGGCACTGTGACGACGACTCAGCATCCCTAGGACCATCCCAGAGGATGTAAGCTTTTCTGTTTACTCTCTTTTTGAAATATTTCTGGGGTGTGAATTCCAGGTGCAAGAGATTCAACAGATTGGGTCTGGATCGATCAGTGCTGGCTCATGCTGGATTAAACCTGTTGGCGATCAAAGCAAAGAATTGGTCGGAATCAGCTGAACGTTTCTTGAGGCAATGTATTGTCTCTGGCAGCGTCGAGGCTTGCTACTTCCTAGGAATGGTGAATCAATCTTTTCTTCTACTAAATCCCAAACCACAACATCAAAATTATTCTTCCCTTGTTTTTATCTTTTTTGTTTTAATTACAGATTCAGTTCTATTGCTTTCATCATCGAAGTGACGGTGTGTCCCTAATGGCCAAGGCAGCCTTCAGATTCCATGCACCTGCTACATACTCTCTGGCAATCATCAAATTCAATGGCAGTGGTGTTCGGAAAGATCACATGGACATACGCAATGGAGTCCCTCTGTTTGCACACGCCGCAAAACTTGGTCATGTGTACGCTCTCCGTGAGGTTGGCCACTGCCTCATTGACGGTTTGGGTGTCGTGAAAAACTTCCCCAAGAGACAGCACATTCTTAAACAAGCGGAAGCTAGGGAGGCCAACCATCATCGCAGATGCCAAAATATTCGTCGTGATGACAACCACCGTGATAGCCTAATGAGCGGCATTGGATGTAATTTACTAGTTCCAAAAGTGCATACTGCAAACCGATTCTTGGTGGAGTGGTGCCGATCAAAACGAGGAGCACTGGGTCCGGGTCTCAAGATGTGTTCGAATACGGGATGTGGACGGGCAGAGACCCGGCCATGTGAGTTTCGTCGATGCTCGATCTGAATGGAAGTGGCCTATTGCTGTGGGGTTTGCCAAGCACGTCATTTTAAGATAAGTCACAGGCTTAAGTGCTTGTTGGCGGCGGAGCAGAGGCTCGGCATGATAGTTACAGGCCGTGATGCGATGGAACCGCGTTTGGTTTGGACTTACGGCAACGGAACAGGGTTTGAGCTAAATGAAGGATTGTAGTGTTGTGATCGATGATTTTATTGGAGTGAGAAAATTGTGCAGCGGGAATTGCATCTTCAAAAGAATCTCATTTACACGGGAAGTGTTGAGCAGTACACTATTTGGAGAATTTCCATTGGCATATGTGAATAAGCACATCACTTAACCAAAACAAGAGACTTGGTACAATTCGAAGTTGCATTCAAAACTTATTGGCCAAAATCCATAACGGGAATTATGCGGTTGAATTAAATTCAATCATCCTCGTCAAGTGCCTATATTTTTTTAGTATGAGGTGTCTATGGGGCAAATGCGAATAGCTGAGGCTGACGATATGTAATTTTTCCTATTTGTCACTAAATCGTGAGCCTATGGCCTGTAGATAGTTCATGCAATTTTCTCATAGACAAGTCAATAAGTTTAAAGTATGATTGCAGTATACCGTCTAGGAGAGTCCTATAATTAAGTTCATATCGGATATCACTTTATATATATGCATACCTAAACTAATATGTGTGACAATTTATCTAACATATATTACTTTCGTTCTAAAATATAACGAACGGTTTAACTTGCAACGCGAATTTATATATACGTTGGATATTTATGAATTTTTTAGTGATAAATGGGGATTAGGAGAAAAAATAAAAGAGAAAGAGAAAAGAGATGATAGGTGTACTATAATAAACAATAACTTATTTTGATGTTTCTTATATAAAAAATTATTAAATATAATATTGTTTATATTTAAAAAAACAAAATATAAAACGAACGAAGTATATGTTTTCAATTTTCCTTTTTAAACAAAAAAAATGCACATGTTTTCGTTCATCTTAAAACCGGGTGAATCATTTTCAGTCAACAAACCGAAATCGAGAGACCCAATCCCGAAAATGGAAGCGGAGGAGAAGGGGTGGGAGACGGCGGCTCGAGCCTGGTTGTCGAGCCTGCCCGCCGGCCAAGCGGTGACGCTGAGCGATGTGGAAAATTGGGTGAGTTCGAACCAGTCGTCTCTGCCCGAGGAGTTGAAATCACTGACCCAATCGGATCTACTCGCACGGTTCGCTGCCCTTCAGGCTTCCCTCAACACCCCACCACCCCAGCAGGTTCACTTCACACGCCACAATTTCCCCCTTTTTCCTTCCCATAAAGTGATGATGGTGTAGTAATCTGGTGATGGTAGTATGACAATGGTGATTCTAGCAACTGGTGGAGAGCAGCAGAGGTGGTCAATGCAGTACAATTTATATATATTCGACTACATGAACACGTTAGTGCATACAACTACGCCTTTTTTCTAACCGCTGCTGCAGCTGGAAGCTAAACTGCTTTGACGTAGTGGTGGTTTGGCTTGATGAATAGGCTGATTTGAGAGCCAGTAGTAAAAATAATTCTTTGTGGAGGAATCCAGCGGTGTAGTCAAAGATGTGCAAAATATATTATCTTTCCTTTTTGATATCTTTTGCTGATGAATCGAATACGGAACGGTTGGTATCAAGCCTCGATGATTGTACCTACATCAAGTAACTGGATGTAATGTAAAGACCTGCTTGTTACCTCGTTTATCCCTTTCATGGATGTTCCTTTCTACAGTGTCATGGGCAAGATATATTGCTGATCTATTCTATACTGAAGTGTTTAAATTCTTTCTTTTCCATCCCTTATTGCAGGAAAGGCAAGTTCCTCGTGGTGAGAATCCTGCTCGCTTTCAGAGGAGCGATCAGTGGCTACCAGTATATTCTTGGTTGGAATCCTTGGATACAGATGAAGTAATCAGCTCCAAAGATGTAGCTGACTGGCTGTCCTCGAATCCTGACATCAGCGAAAAATTGGGCTCTAAGCACACTCGCTATCATTTGATGCACTATATCAAGAAGTGCCATATAAAGATACTGAAGAAACAGGGCAAGTTCAAGGTATTTGTCTTTGATTTGATTTCTTTTTCTTGTATTTTCAGCACTGTCATTATACTTCAAAGGATTGGCTGTTTAATCTTCTGCGTCTGGGCATTTTCCTGATGTTGTTTGGACAGGGTGAATTGCAACCACACATTGACACTCCAGCAAGGTTTCAGAAAGTTGAATTTGGCAATACACCTTCTCCTCTTCAGGGTACGTTACTTTCTCTTAGGAAGTATCAGAAAGCAATTACTTCAAAGTTCTAAGCTGATTGATGCCAGATATGTTCTCTTCTAGAATTTGTGTTGCTTGCTGGATTGTCAGGTTGCTAACTCTTCTCAGCTGTTTTGGCTTTCTTTTTTCTTTTTTCTTTCTTTTTTTTTTCTTTTTTTGTGACTCAGCCATTTGCTATAATAATGATCCAAAAGATGGTGACTTGTATCAAGCTAAAAGAAATGAGGCTCTGCTCAAGTATGAGATGTAAGTTAACTCTTCTGCCCGTTGGCTTCTTATTGGCTATTTGCCCGGACAATTGCAATCTAATGTGCCGTGAATTTCTCTTCAGTTTGGTGGAGTTGGAGAAGCAACTTTCTACCATGGTTCCAAAGTCGTAAACATCACCCTGTAGGATTCAAGAGGTTCGGTTTAGGAATAAAAATCGGAAACTGCCATTGAAGATGACTAGTTTCTGCAAGAGCATCTGTACTTGGAGCAAATGTGGTAAAACTATCAACATTTGTATTGATCGGGCTGACAAATTATTCTCCTGTGCTAAGGAATTCTAAATCTAATGATTCTAATTGTTCACCTAGTATTTCTTATTGCTCTGCTCATGTTTATTTGTGCCAGTATTTCATGTTGCTCTACAGTTGCTCTCGGCTTCGCCGACTCCATGCTGTCCTGTTGTTGGCCACTGTGGGCCGTTGGATTGAGATCCAATGGCCCAAAAATTAACAAGACAAAAAAAAACCTAAAATATTAAATTAAAAATAAACCGTAAATCCCAAAAATGAAACCATAAACCCAAAAATGAAACCCTAAATCCCAAAAATGAAACCCTAAATCTTTAAAATAAAACCCTAAACCTTAAAAATAAAACCCTAAACCCTTAAAATAAAACCCTGAACCTTAAAAATAAAACCTTAAATCTAAAAATAAAACCCTAACCCTAAACCTTAAAATTAAAAATAAAATCCTAAATCTTAAAACTAAACCCCTAAACTTTAAAATAAAACCCTAAAACAAATAATGTATTTAGATTTTTTTTATGACTTGAGAATTTTTGGACCATTGGATGAGATCCAACGGCCCAAAGAAGCCAACAGCTGGACAGTCGGGGGAGGCGACAGTGGAGGATCCCAATTCCTATATATGCCAGGATCCGGATCACCGGTCGTACCTGGGCTATACAAGCCCTTCCCAATTAAAAAGAAAAATAAGAAAAAACATTTAACATTCAAAGAAAAAAAATTAAACCCTATTAGGAAAAAAAATAAACCCTAAATGAAATAAAACATAAAAAAATTAAATGAAACCCTATAAAAAAAATGAAACCCATAAAAAAAACTACACAAACAAAAAGACTAAAACCAAACAACACAAAAAAGCTAAACTTTTTTTTTTACGTTATACCTTTCGGTGCAGTCGGGGATCCCTTTCCTATATGCCAGGAGTTGCTGTTGGATCCTGAACAGCACACGTGCAAGTCCAGGTGGTTTTTTTTTTTTTGCATTTAATTTTTTTTAAAAAGAATTAAAATCATATTAAAGAAATATCAAACCGAAAAAAATAAAACATAAAAAACTTAATAAAAGTAATCTCGTAAAAAATCCAATCAAAAAACAAAAACAAACCTTAAACCATCAAACAAACTTGAATCGTTGGATTGAAAATCTAATGGTTCGGATCACCGACTACACCTGTGCTGTTGAGGATCCAATCGCCGTGGATCCAACTCCATATATGCCATGCTCCTGTTTTGGAACATTTTTTTCGCGATACTCCATATATGCCATGCTCCTGTTTTGGAACATTTTTTTCACGATATTGTTTGAGCTTAACATGGGAAAGGTGAATTTTTGAGATTATACATGTGTTAATATAAAAAAAATCTAATGTTAACATCGTACTTTATCTATTTCAACAGAATCAACGCATATGAAGGAAACCTATTCATATCTTTTTGCTTGATTCCGAATCAAGTTTATAATTGTTGATGGGATTCTTTGTGGATAGATCTCAGTGAGTAATCTGGGCAATGGTCGGTCCGGTTCAATCCATTAACCGGCCCGTCAAAGCCCGCTTGGGATTAGGTCGGGTTTTGAACCGGCCCGTAGTTAAACGTTTCGGACTGGGCCGGTTCAAGAATAGAAGAAAAAAGGCTCAACCCATTTGTAGGCCCAAGACCAGTTCGAGGCGGGTCGGGTCGGGTTGAACCAGTTCGATTCGATAGAAAATAATTGTGTCGGCTTGACCCGTCTTATGTTCGAGAATATTTCTTTTTTACATATAAGGTGTGTTCGTTTATTTTATTTTTTTTCTCCCTCAGTTTATAGTTCATTTTTTGTCCTTGAAGTTTAAAAAGAATTTCATTAAAATCGAACCGTAATAAAGTCAAGAAAAACAATAAGAGTGAAGTAGTTGAAGTAGGTAAGAACGTGAGCAGAGCATATGATATCAACCACCAAACTCAGCCCTCTTTAATAAAGATGCTGCATAAGGAAAACTGACTATCTAGATGATGTTTTTCACTTCTCTACAAAGAACATAAGGAAAAATGGAGGCATCAAATCTTTGAACAAGATGCTGATTGATGATCAAGATGACGATGATAAACATAAGAATAGAAATGAGGAAAAAAGGTAATTTATTATTTATTAAATCGTTCATAGTTTATACTCATGCGGATCAGAAATTTACAATGATAATTCAATTATTTATTTTTATCCTTTGCAATTTATACTCTTGTGGGCCAGTAGTTTACATTTTTAGTCTTCGTCGCTTCCGGTGTGTTAATCGTCTAAACTCTTCACTCGGTTGTTTTGTTCGATCCAATCCTTCAGCACCACACACATCTCCAAGCTTTCCGGCACCAATCTGCTCCGTCTAGCACTCTTTCACCTGCAGAAAAAACAGATTTCGAAGCTACTATGGAAGGTGGAGATGTTAGTAGATCAAGTGCCATAATGAAAAGAATTGGAAAATAACTTTGTTGTTTTTTCCACCATGTTAAAATATCTCAATTTTCGCGTTCATTTTCATCCAAATAATTTGTTAATACTTGAGATTATAAAAATGTTTGAAGTTCATTTTCTACGGTGCTAATATTTTTAGAACTACTCCCACCTAAGCGTGTTTGCAATGTCGAAAAATACGTTTTTATCCTTACCTATATTTATCGTTGGTTGGGTGGGAGGGGCATTAACGATCGGGCTTGTCCTGGGCTAAATCGGTCTGGTTCCGGGCCTTTAACGATCCCGGTCCAACCAGGCCGTGGTTCACGGGATCCCCAAACCGATACATCGGTTCGTTTATTAATCGACCCGCTATGTCACCATGTGGATCGGGCTAGTTCTTGAACCGAACGGGCCGGTCCGAGCCAATTTGACGGGTTAATCAACCCATTGCCCAACTCTATCCACTATAAGACCTTGATCATTATTGGCTTAGAAATAATTCATTGTCAGAGCAAATTCAATGCAATAGGTGTATGGGTTATTATAATCAAATAATAACTATATCTCAAAATAGTTATACTCCAATGAAAAAGTTATATCATAACAAATTCAGCAAATGATCCAAACAAATAAAAATTCAAAAATATTCAAAAGAACATACACACGGATAAAAAATTCTTCAAACATAAAATTTGATCCAATTCCTACTCTTTCCTCGTCCTCGTCCTCAACCCTCCCTGCCTCACCACCGTCCTCACCTTCATCGTCGTCGCCATCGTTGTAACCACCACCGTCTACTCCTCCTCCAGTGGATGGATCAGCTCCAGCTCCACCACTTGAGACGATCCTTTCCCTCTCGTTGATCATGTGAGAACGCCCCCACATCCTAATTTCAATACTATTTAGTACTCTAGTTGTTCATTTGGGGCTTAAAGAGGAAGAACTGAATTTGTGAGTCTATCCAATTTTTACAAAGTCTGGAGCACTGGAAGAATCAGGGCATGCCACACTTTTATCTTGATTAATTTCCTTTCCTTTGTGTGTGATTTGTTGTTGTGAGTATAACAGTCGACTGATCCAGGAAACACCAAATGATATTAAGGCGTTCTGTTTTTTTCTTGTTCTATAGCTTTGTTTCATTTTTTGCAACTGACATGAGAATGTATACAAGTGTTCGATAAAATGGTACATCAAAAAATTTTATGTTATTGAGCATCGTTTATTTAGCAAAGATTCATATTAATATTGCAATTCATGCTGTTGTTATTTTGGTGTTTTTGATCAATTTTTGTTTGCTTTTTTAGATGAGAGAATTACAGATTAGTTGTATTTTATTTTATTAATTATCAATATGTCATAGTGTAAAAATTTTATGATCAATTAGTTCAAATAATTCAAATTATGGTATGAATTGTCCTCTTCCAAAATATGAAAATAATTTATTACAATGAATTACAACCTATAGTAATCATCCTAAAACCCTAAAATTTTAATTAACGCCACCAATGATCGCCGCTGTCTGTCGTCGTCGTCATCATGTGTCCGTCGTCGTTGCCGGTTCAAACAATACTCGTATATCCAAATACAATGCGTATATTCTAAAACAGTGCTCCAAATAACAATGCGCACTGTTTAGTAAATATGCGTACTGTTTCGAAAATGACATAGAACATGTTACCCTTGATGATCATCTCCTCGTCGTTCATCGTCGCCCTATATTTGCGAATTGTGTGCTCTATTTTGATGCACTGTTTATTGTCCACGTGATCCTAATCTCGACATATTCATACTTGACCCACACACAAAAATAAGACGCACTATTTTATACAGTGTCCAAACACTTTAATCATCATCTACAAACAGTGCTCGATCCGAGTATGCTTGACCTTGCAAGCACAGAGCCCCAATATCTTGCCACTCGTCTTCTTGAAATTTCCGTTAATCTGATTACCATCATTCACCATCACATTCCCTATCATCTCCATTATTTCCTCATCAATCCTAGCCATCATGCTTGTATGCCTTCACCATTGTTGTCGACAGGAATGACGGATCCAGATTTGTCACATCAATTAATCATCAATCTCACATCACGCCTCCTCTCCTCCATTACTCCTCTCCAAACATTGTCAATTCGATCTCCATGCTTGGATTATGATCCAACCTAGATTATGAAGGAACTTCTTTGGAGGTAGGTGTAACAAGAAACTCTGCCCAAAAGTACCCTCCCAAGTATAGAAGTCTGACTCACTTGACATGGTCATACCATGATCGAAGATGTTGCGGTCCGGAAGATTTTGCAAGCAGAGTTGTTGAAGAGTTGATAATTTTTCGTGTTGTCTTCTCTATAAATATGCCAACAACAAGATGGTAAACATGGTCAACTTTACTGTCAGGTGCTAATGGCTTCCTTGAGTGTTTCGTCGTTTCTCTTCCTGCTTGTTCTGATGGTTAGGTAAGATGGCTTTTGCTAGAGAAGAGTGACTTCAGCTTGTGATATTTATCATGGTTAAGGAAAGCGAAACTGTGAAGGTGACGACAGGGGGAAAATATAATACTCTTACCATTCCTAACAGGAGAGAATGAAGGAAATTGAAAGATGAAACTGTGAAGGTCACGAAGGGGGGAAAATATAATACTCTTACCATTCCTGACAGGAGAGAATGAAGAAAATTGAAAGATTTGAATGATGAGCGAATTCATGAAAATGTATTGGATTGAAGGACAAATCAGGCCAAGCAAGTTTTTTTTTCTTCAAAGAATGAACTAATCCATTAAAAAAATGAAATGGTTTCACTAATCCATTATTTCGAACAAAAAAATCACACTAACAGGTAATTTACACTTTTTCGATTTTTAATTCAAAAAAACCACACTAACAGGTAATTTACACTTTTTCGATTTTTAATTATCACCCCGTTTCTATTAAACCTGTCACTCTAACTCTATTTCAAAAATAACACAGATGCTCTGTTTCTGAAAACATAGACACTCTGTTGGCATAGGCGTTGTTTTTCAAAATAACAAAAATAATATGTTTTTGAATTTTTGATTACTTGTGTATCTTTTTAATTATTTTTTTTTTTCAAATTTTTGTATGTTTTAGATAATTCACTCTAACAAATTTAACATTTTGTCAAATATTGTGTCAAATATAGCTTTGAAAATGACAATGTCATTTTTTATCAACCCACAAAATTCGATCTGTTAACAAAATCCCAACACAAAGAAAAACTAAGTAGGTAATATTCTCATGGACATTGATCTATGGCATAGGTATATTAGTAAAACGAATTCCACATCAACGTTGTAAAATTTTATGAAATTTATATTATTGAATGTCAAAATAAAATTTCACCCAAATCAAAATAACATGGATCATTAGATTTTGCTTTTACTACTATTAAAAAAAAAGTTTTCGACCAGGAAACAGGATTGTTTTACTCCGTTCATCGTATAAGAAATGCAACATTTGTTGTTTTTTTAATATCACATAATAATTATAATATTATCTCATTTGAAAATTTTTTGTTTAAAGATATTAAAACATCAATATTTTTATTTTATATCATATTAATTCATCTCATTTATTACTTCTCCTTTAATTCTTTTTCTCTAGTTTAATTTTTATTTATAAAAATCAAAATATATATATATATAATTTTATAAAAAATCAACAATGGTGTTTATCATGACACGGAATGAATATTTATACGGTATGAACAAACTGCGAGTCATCTGACTTCATGCCCCCTCTTTGGCCGCCGACGAATACTGCGTCTCTGTTGTGTTCTGTTCCCACACTCAAGCTACTGCCTATATTCAAACGCTTTAGTCAACTAAACGACCAGAATATTACTTGGCATCTCTTCTAATCAAACAATTCCCCATTCAATTTCACATCTTCTTGTCTGCTACTACTATCAGATAATTTTTCTTTATATCCATTGCAGATTTGTTTCTGCAACATAATACTTGCAATAATCAGGGGAAGATGAAGAACTTTCATGTATTGCTACAAGTCTTCGTCATCATCAGCATCATCATCATCTTGCCATCATTGTCGGAGAGTTTAGCTTTAGGGCATGCTCAAGTGATCGGAGACGAGCAGCCGCTGGCAAAGATCGATATACTCAGCACTACGCTCGCTCTTCATCGAGACGCTTCGATTAAAGCTGAACCAGTTCTCTTAGGATCGAAGGTGATTGATTCCCTTCAAAGTTTGAAACTTTTTTGCGTTTTGAGTTAAGTTTTGGCATTTAATCGAACAGGTTATGCGCGCGGGAAATGTCAATGAATGGTGACTTGATTGCGAATTTTGGCCCTTGCTCATGTTGTTTTTAGCTGAGGGGCAAGTTTAATGATTAGTGACTTGATTGGGAATCCAAGTTATGTTTAGTTGATTTGAAAGGTCTTTCTGATGATGAATTGGCTAACTTTGCTTCTCAGCTTTGCCCTATTTGTGCATCTATTGTTCTCCCGTCCTTGCTATGGATGTACTACTGTATTTAGTCATGCAATTTCCTCTTGTTCTCCTGTCTGTTGATGATATGCCAAAAGTATGGGCAGACTAAATCAGGGGAGTTTGTGAAATTGGCTACGTGGACGGTGGTGTCATTCTTCTTTTTCCTTGTGTACTTTTGGTTGTCATGGAAGTTATTACCTCCGCTCCCAATTAAATTATGATGATTTGATTCGATATCGAATTTCATGTGTATTGAATATGTATGAAATTTGATGAAAAAAGAATAATTTTTTAAAGATAATTGGGTGTAAATGAGGTTTAGAACAGAAAATGAGAAAGAAAAAAGATGATGTGATAATTTGATTATATTAAAATATAAATTCATTATCAAATAAGAAAAAATAAATATGTTATATTTATGTTAAAATTAATAAAAAAAAATTAAATTTAAATTTAAATGATGAGAATATTATTAAAGGTATGTGGTGCGCTGGGTATGTTTTTGTGCGATTTTCATGTGGGAACCTCGCATGCCATGTGTGATGTGTGTGACACTACCTTGGCAAACCTTTGTGTCAAGTGATCGGCATGAGTTCATGGAGGATCCTCTGCACAGCGAAAAAACACTTTACTTGGATGCTTCTGCGTGCCTAGAACATAGGAGTACTTTTAATTGGACTTCCATGTAATTTGTCCGTATTATTCCCTCGATTTTATAAAATAGAACGGATTAATTTGACAGGCGTTTTGATGTAAAATTTGATGCGTTTATAACAACGATCAAACGTAGTTTTTTTGTAAATTTATCGTGAAACATCAATGATTAAGTAGTTACGTACTTCAACCTAATATATATAACGGGACGATCAGACGTGATTTGATATGAAAATGATATTTATATTCATACTTATAAAATAATACAAAATTCGTATATGTTATATCTTTTGTCGAACGGAGGGAGTATTATTCATGGGAAGATGGAGAAGTTGTTAGAGATGCAATTATCTCAATCATCATAAACTGAACCATTCTTGTTAAATGTACCGTTCAAAATGGTACTATTAAGCAATGATAATACAGTTTGCAGAATTATATGATCGAATAATGTGTTGCAATAATCCTATATCTATGATCGCGCTCTCCTATCTTTAACGAGGGTGAATGTTACTGTGCCGATCGTTATGGTGGATATTATTGTGGATGACCATAATGAGGTCAATTGTGCAGTCAACTCTGCGTGGTAGTGATCTCATTGCTGCTTTATCTTTGATAATGAAGCGCACACATCATTTGTTTTCGAATTTGGTTTTTGATTTCTTGTGGTCTTCTGTTGACAGGGTGAGGATACCGAATGGGTTACTGTCAGCTTGCAGTCTCCAAATCCATATGCAGATGACTGGGTTGGAGTTTTTTCTCCGGCTCACTTCAAGTATGACCACCTTCTTGTGGAATATCTTCCTATCTGTTGATGTTCTTTATCGTGTCTGTAGGGCGTTAAGTCGATTACCATGCTAGTTTAAGACTAATGCCATTTTATCGCTTCGAAACTAGTTTTAACTTTTAACCAATTGCTCGGTGATCATGCTACAGCTCATCCAGTTGTTATTCTGCCGCTGATACAAAGGACCTGCAGCCATACATATGCTCTGCTCCTATAAAGGTCAGGATTATTGACAAATAATGATGCCATCCAAACTCCAATGTACCTATTTTCATGTTGTTCACAAACTTATAATCGATGCCATATCTGACGCCATAATTTGCAGTACAATTATGCTAACTACAGCAGTTCAGATTATACAAAAACCGGCAAAGCTTCTTTGAAGTTCCAACTGATCAATCAGCGTTCAGATTTCTCCTTTGCTCTCTTTTCAGGCGGATTGTCTAGTGTAAGTTGCAATATTTTGTTCCTTTTTTTGTCAATGACCTCGACCCTGAAGGAAATACTGAAGCTTCAGTTTGATCCTGAACAAAATGTTGTTGTCGTCGTCGTCTCCTTGCTCTTTGAAATTTTCAGAAACTATATTCTTTGAAACACTGATGATCTAAATGTTTTGTTGCTGCAGCCGAAATTGGTAGCAGTTTCAAACTACATATCATTTGCCAATCCTAAAGCACCCCTTTATCCCCGTCTGGCTATCGGGAAGTCTTGGGATGAGGTACATCTATTGTTTCTTATAATTTTTCCAGGCAGCTTGATTTATGAAATTTTTGAAGAACGTTTTCAAACTTACAATTATATTTTGCTTGGTTGGATACTTTTATCTTTTGTACCTACACGCTGATTCCCTGTTCTGGTGATCATTGTTTCTTAAGCACCGTTGTGTTATTTTTAGTGTCGCCCTTTTCTTGAATAACAATCTCTGTTAGCATACCGTTTCTATCCTGTAGATGACAGTTACCTGGACTAGTGGCTACAACATTGATGAAGCAGTGCCGTTTGTCGAGTGGGCTCTGCAGGGTTTCCACAAGGCACGATCACCAGCTGGAACATTGACATTCACTCGCAACAGCATGTGTGGTATGGTTTTCTTCGCCTTTTATGCCACCAGATTTTCATTAGTTGGTAGCTTAGTAACTAGAAAAGATAAATCATGACACGCGAGGTGAAATCTTTGAGGGCTCACTTCCGTGTGGTATTCTGCAACAGTACATCCCAAATTCATGATATAAGTCAACTAGTATATGCTCCTTGCCTTGCTATGTGTGACAAGGTTCTCAATTAACATGCAGGTGCACCAGCGAGTACTGTTGGTTGGCGAGATCCAGGTTTCATACACACTAGTTTCTTGAAGGAGTTGTGGCCCAACAGCGCGTGAGTAACTCAATTCTCATGCCAAGTCATATGATTGTTCTTGATTCATCATTTGATCTTTTGTTTTTGCTACTTTGCTCACAGTTGAGTGAATGATGTTTCAGGTATAAATATAGGTTGGGCCATCGCCTCTCCAATGGTTCATATGTATGGAGCAAATATTATAAATTCAAATCTTCACCATACCCGGGCCAGGATTCACTTCAGCGCGTTATAATTTTTGGTGACATGGGCAAGGTATTGTGATTCGTTCCTCCCTAGCTATTTCAGTACTCATTCACCAAGTCATTTTTGTATGACTGCATATAGGAACACACTTTAATGTTTCTGTCTTTCCTCTGTTTATCTAGGCTGAACGTGATGGATCAAACGAATATAACGACTACCAGCCAGGGTCACTGAACACAACAGACCAACTTGTCAAGGACCTGAAGAACATCGACATAGTCTTCCATATTGGTGACATAGTCTATGCTAATGGATACATATCACAGTGGGATCAGTTCACATCACAAGTCGAGCCCATTACTTCTACTGTCCCATATATGATTGGAAGGTCGGTAATACTTGTTCCAAGGAAGAGAAGTCCCAATAGCTTCATATCGTTTAATCTCTGAAATTTATTTAGGAAGACTGGTGACCATGTTTTTTTCCTTTTTTTTCATATATGTAGTTTCTTTCCCTGATCGCTCTTTTCTCTTGCTCAGTGGTAATCATGAAAGGGACTGGCCGGATTCAGGATCCTTCTATGCTGGCACAGATTCAGGTGGAGAGTGTGGCGTGCCTGCACAAACCATGTATTATGTTCCTGCTGAGAATAGGGCCAAGTTTTGGTAATTACATTGTTCTCACTACTAGTCATTCGCCGTATAGTATAAGATATCATTTGTTATGTTTTAAGCCACATTTCTAGCGTTAAGCCTTTCATCTCGATCTCTATAGGTACTCGACGGATTATGGGATGTTTCATTTCTGCATTGCGGACACTGAGCATGACTGGCGAGAGGGCACTGAACAATACAGTTTCATTGAGAAGTGCTTGGCGTCAGTTGATAGGCAGAAGCAACCTTGGTTGATCTTTGCTGCTCACCGTGTGCTTGGGTACTCATCTGACTACTACTATGGCCTCGAGGGTTCGTTTGAAGAGCCGATGGGCAGAGAAAGCCTACAAAAGCTCTGGCAAAGGTATAAAGTTGATATGGCATTCTATGGACACGTCCATAACTATGAGAGGACGTGCCCAATTTATCAGGTATCGAACGCAAACTAATTTTGTGATTTCCATCACCGTCTGCTGAAGCACTGTCTCTAGCATTGGACCCAATGCACCTCGTCCCATGTAATCTTACTTGCCTTTCGTGTTTGCTTGTTGTAGAATCAATGCGTTAACTCAGAGACATCTCACTACTCTGGTGTTGTGAATGGCACAATCAACGTTGTCGTTGGCGGGGGAGGAAGCCACCTTTCGAAATTCAGCCAAGTCAACACGAGTTGGAGTCTTTACAAGGACTACGACTACGGGTTTGTCAAGCTTACCGCCTTTAACCATTCATCGCTCCTCTTTGAGTACAAGAAGAGCAGTGATGGGAAAGTATACGATTCCTTCACCATTTCAAGAGACTATAGAGACGTCTTGGCTTGTGTACACGATGGTTGTGAGCCAACTACTCTGGCAACATGATTCTTAGCGTTGAAATTGGACCGAAAACTTTGTACTATCCGTTAATTGTATCAGTTAACTCTACATAATTTTTGTGTCAATATAAATAAAACTGTAAGCAATTCATTCTGATTCGGAAACAGCTTCACTGTATTAAGATAAGAAATGTAATCTCCATAGTCCATCTCCAGTTACGTAGCTCTGTTTCTTGAGGAGTTGAGGCGGGTCACTAGAGTTTTTCATGGAGGAAAAGGAAGAACAATGACGATTAACCTGTTACTGTTTGGTAGGCTTTGATTGTAGGTACGTTGGATGAGAAGTCTATTTCCCATCATGATTTCTGGGGTGGTAGCCGTTCAATACATTGTCGTTGAAACTTGAGAGACAATGACGATGATTTTGTTATTGGCATTATAATCTCAATGATTAAAACATGTCCTTTGATCTTAATCTTGTATCTTTTCACTTATAATTTTAAGAGTATACAATATTTCTTTTTATAAAGTATCTAAATTCTAGATGAAAATATCGTTTTTCCAATCAACATTACAATCATTCTTTTGTTTCTATAAATCTATAATGTAAATGTAGAACTTTTTTTTTTTTTTTTTTGTTAGTTCTCATTAATGCTTCTTGATATCATTAAATCCTTTTAATCATTTTAAAACTTTATCTCCAACTACTTACATTCTTTTCACTCCTCCTCGATATGAAACTTCTTAATTTCATTCTCAATTTCTTACATAATAGTTGTTTTAAGACAAAACTATTTATATTTGCTTCTTAATACAAACTAATTTGTTTCTAAAACAAATGATATTAGATTGGTGAGACTCCTTAAATTTGTTTTGACTAACATTTAATATATATTTTTTTCTTGTGATAGACTTTGACGAAAGATTAATGTGACATAATAAGCGTATGATATTGTTCTCTACGGTGAAAAAAAGTTAGTACTAAGATTTGTGAAACAACTGATTTACTGTATTATAAGTAAGAGGAGAGGGTTGATCGCTACCATTAATTTTTGCAGAGCGACTTTCTGAATTGTGAAGTCACAAATCACAGGACGACGTGGCTGAAAAAATCTTGACCCGACTGCGCAGCGCTTTCTGTGTTTCCTCCTGTTTCTGTCCTCCCCCTCCCAACCCGAGGGTTTCGCCTAATCCCTGATTCCCTTCCAATGGAAGAAGAAGAAGAAGGCTGTCTCTTCCCTTCAGCCTCGACCACCAGCAACGGCGCCGTCGGAGTCGGAGTCGGCGGCGGTGCTTCGAAGTTGTTGTCGAACCTTCCTTCTCGGGGCCTCTTCTCCTCCACCGTCACTTCTTCCAATTTGGTAGTAATTCCTCATCTTTTCCCTCTTCACTTCGCTTTCTATTTCTGTGTCCTATCCAGTATTCGCTTTGAATCGTGACTTCTGCTTTCAGTGAGTATTCATCGATGGAATTCTTGTTAAGTGAAATTGTTGCGGAATTGTTTTTTCTTTGGTGCTGTTACTTGTTGTATTCAACACGTTTGATTTGAGCAGCAGTTGAATTCGAATGACTAAAATCTGAATTTGCGATGAGTTTGGGGTGTTGGTGGTGTTCTTTGATGGATATGTATCAAGTCTGAGTGTTTGGCTCGGCTAGACGATGATTCGATGTAGATGACATTCATTTGATAGTGGATATCACTTGCCTGCAAGTTATTTCACTTTTTCTTGCAATTCTTTAAGGTCCGAAGCCTATAACATGGAGGCGCTACACAAGGATGCCTATTAGTGGAGAAAAGTTCTAGGGGTGTTGCGGTTGGGTAATTATTGATGGTTTGTCATAACTCGATCTATGTGTTATGATTTTTCAATCAACAACTTGACTTATGTTGAAACATTGGAAGACTGGTTGATGGATATGGGTTTAGGCATCAGGCATGATTTATCCCGCTTGGTACTATAAAGGAGGAAAAAAAATTCCCAATTATGCAGGACAACACTATCAACACTATCAACTCATGGAGTGATATATAGAATCCAGAGCTTTCTTTGTAATTCATTGTCCTTAAATTATCTAGAATGTTTTAGGTGAGCACTAGTATGTTGCTTGAGGTTTGCTTTATTTTTGTGGATGATAGTGGGATTCTGCTTTTGCAGAATGTTGCTAATCTTCTTGGAAATCCAACTTCCGCTTCAAGAGCCTCGTCGTGTGCTCTCTATGTTATCTTTTAATCCGATTGTTTCATGGTTTCTTCCTTGGAGCAAGTTATGATGATCTCAGTTTTTAATTGGCTTCGGATCTTCAATGTGCAGGGTGGGATGCGAGTTTACATTTCTGAGCGAGACACATCTCCTCCAGGTCAGCCTGTAAGATAATGCAGAAACTTTACGTAGTAGTCTTGTGTTATTATTATAGTTGCATTTGACGTTACTATTGTTGTGTATTTGTCTGGTGCTGGTATTCTACTTTCTCTCTGGTTTTTAAAGCACCAGTCTCGATACTGATGCTTTAAGATTAATTGAGCTTAAAACCAAGCTATTAGTTGTCTCAGCTTTTCATGACTACCGATACCATGTCTTAGCTTTTAGATCGTGTTTTCCATTTATTTTTGGCTTTCTATTAACCTCCAGCCTTGATAATCCCATCTGTAAGTTTGTACAATTCTACCCATGTGATTGTTTTTCATTTGGGATTTCTTTTTCTAGATTAGGAAAAATGGCATGTGTATTGGAATGATTTTAACTTTCAAACACTAACTCTCTAGATTATCAAGTGATACAGACCGATCAAGAGAACATATTGATTAGATCTCTTACCATAAAGAGGCAGAAGGGAGATATCAAGGGTGAGACTGAAGGCTCAAGAAAGAGGTATTTCATTCCTTTCTTACTACAGGAAGCATTGGTTCACTGTATTATTGTAGATCTGTCTTTTACAAATCTGGAACTTGTTCCCATATCCTGAACTTTGTTGGATGTCTACACCTTCCAGTAAGTTTTTCTTTTCTTTTCTTTTTCTTTTTCTCCTTTTTTTGTCACACTTTTCAGAATTCACGTAGCAACTTAGCCACTTGGTTCTTTATTGATTCAATCCTAGTATCATTACTCATTTAGAATTTTAGATTGCTGATCTCATTGCCCTTTGCAATTCTTCTTTCCAGGGTGCCTGAAAAGGTTGTGGATGGAAGAGCTTCTGCTAAGAGAGTCATGACTAGTACTCCAAATGGTGCAAAGCAAGGTCTGATTTCACGAATTAATAGTAGGCCAGAATACTTGACCATGGGACATGACTCATTTTCATAGATCTAAGTCTAAGATGTTTGATGTCCTGATATGGATATAATGTTGTATTTTGCTATCCTCTTCTGCATCTCGACAAATTCAGGATTAGTCTTACAAATTGGGGTTTGGCTGATTTAGTTGCAGAAGTACGTTGAATTTGCTTAGCCTTGTAGAATAAAATATTTCAGGCGAAAGGGAGAGCCAAAGGAGTTCAACTCATCTCTTGGAATGTAAAAAATGTTCTTTTTCCGCTTCGATGTTTTCTTCGTCAATTTCATTACCCATTCATTGTGTTTTCCATTCCCGCAGAGGCATCAAGCAGTCGTGTGTCAGATAATCTGCAGGGACTGACGGTGGAGAGGCTTCGGGTGCTTTTAAGGGAAAAAGGCCTTTCCCCCAAAGGAAAGAAGGCAAGATTTTATTTTGTGGACAAGTTGTGTCTTGTTTTAGATTTTTGCAAAAGCTATTGTAATCTTTCTTTGCGGTCTTGCTATCCGTTTCGTTGAGCTGGGATTGAAAGCTAAATATTAGGTTAAATGAACAAAGAAATGCTTGATTCTTTCGACCATCTTGTCCTCCTCGTATTACCTTTTCTGTTTATGAAATGCTTTCTTCTACTGAAGCATGAAGTCTTATGCAGGATGAGTTAATTGCTAGGCTGAGGACTGCGAAGAACTGAAGCTGAGCATTTATTGCAATGGGAACTGAGTGCCCCTGCAAAATTGTAGTCACCTGGTGCCTGTGAAGTGTATTTTGCGTAACATTGTAGCAGTTCCAACTTCCACGTTAGATTATCTCAGTGATACTAAAAGGCTTCATGATCAGTAGAAACATTTTTGGTGTTAATAGTCGGTGTATTTTGAATGCAACATGAATTTAGCATATGGAATTTTTCTTGCTGTGTGATTGAATTGCAAATGTTGGAGGCTTGACATATTTTCTTGTCTATCATTGTAGCCTTCACCTTGTTTTTATTTACAATTGCTTACCTGAAATCTCGGTTCTTTCTTGCCGTGTATGGTGGCTTTATTTCTGGTGAGGGACAGCTGGGAATATGTACATTAGGAAGGATGGAAAATCAAGCCTCGTGTATTGCTGGACTTGCACCTGTTACATATGCCCCTTGAGATGGTCACATTATTCATGATAGGTTTCAGGTTTTGGATCTCAAACAGCTGTAACATGAAAGATTTTGTTGGATTTCGGATTTCTGGCTATCTGAGCTCAGAATCTCCTTAATCAAGCCAACGGGTGCACCTAGCAAAACTTGCGTTCTGTATCAACAGGATGAGGTCTCTGCTGAATCAGGGCAAAGCCCTGATATTTTAGCCATCAGACAATGTTGGCTGTTGATACTGTTCGACCTGCGGTCAAGAACCATAATGCTAGTTGTATCATGTTTGTGATTAAAAGTTTTTCGCGTAACCATGGAATGCAGCAGAATTTTCCGTGTACTAGTGTTTTTGGCATGATCATGAAATGGACCACATAAGCATTATAGACACAGTGCATGCCGTGCTAGATTTTTGCGTTTTGTCTTATTATACAGGGAGGGAGAATGCATGGTGGAAGTTGAGATCTCGGAGGACAGGGAGCACAAATAATGGGTTAGCTTAGAAATAATCGGCACATGCGTGCATGCATCGTGATAGATTTGCCAGTGGTCCTGTTTTGGCGCACGGTGGTGGTGCCAGGCATGTCCTTTTTGGTTTTTATCCCGGAGAGAATCGACTTCTGACTCCAGCTCCTTGACTAACACTTGACAAACCAGGGACCAGTACTGTTCATTAGGTATGTGTTTGCCTGGTTAATTATTTGTTGGTATATGTCTCATTTCAGATAGTTAATGAACAATGCACAAGATATTGTGCTCAGGTGAAGGATTTTAACCAGCTGAAGATTGGATATCAGATTGAATCGTTATGCTCACACCAGTTGAGAGTTGCTCTATGACTTTTGCCTCATGATCTGCTGCTCATATTTGCTATGAATTCTTTGTTTTGTCTTAAATGCATTGATCTCAAGAAAGCATTTGGTAAGCTTTCTTGCCCTCTATGTGAAGCCATAATTGGCCTCCTTGTCTAAGCTATGCGTTGCTTGGTCCGTGTTCAATATCGTGAGATAATAATGTGACCGAAGTAGCGTGGTGGTAGTATACTGTAATAACGTTTAAATCTATTAGCAAAACTGATCTCCTTCGTTCGATGTTTGTTTTAAAGGGTGATGGAGATGGAAGGAGACTTATCATTAAATCTGGCTTTTTGCCGGTCAGTGACCACATTGGCTTAGTGTATTCATTGTGGTGACAAAAACTGTGTATCCTTCTCCTTGATCTTGTTCTGCTTGATGTGCAAGTTGTTAATACTTCTTGGCACTTCTAAGTTGACAGCCGAAATGAGACACTGACGAAATCGTATGCACTGCACAAAAATGTGTGATAGCAGATTTGTTAGGGTTTGCAGCCCAGATTAGAACGTGAGATAAACCTGTTTCACCTTCTCCTTGGTCCTGTCCTGGATTCATGTGAGGTTTGTATTTCAACGACGAATCTTGGCATGCTGTCTGATTTCTTCGCGCTTCTACTGCTTTTCCATTTTCTTTAAGGTCAAGTGGTTATCACTTCGTGGTATTGGTTACTCGAGAACGTGATTTCAGGACATGTTTTCACCGTTTTGGAGGCAACAAACAAGAAAATGAGATCAATGAACAAAAATGGTAAGCATCAATGAAAAGGAAAGAGCAACGTACAAAAATGTTATTTATATTGAAAACGCAGGTGGCCATATCTCAATTCCATAGACAGCATATGGTGACTAATCAATGATGATGTGATTCCATGTTTTTCATATAGTGCAAAGAAGTGCCGATACCGCTGTGGGATTTTGGTGGATGGCTAGACAAGCAAGCCGCGTAAGCAGCAGACATGTTTTGTGCAGCTCATACAAATCAATTAGGAAGGAAACTTCGCTGGTCATGCTTTTCCTCTTTCAAATCCGCCTGCTGTGTTTTAATATTGATGATATTAGTGTACTGTTCAATGGCATTTCAATATTGAGAACGTGAACCATTTTTCCTTTTGGCATATACCAGATCGCATCTACTCACTGGCTTCAAGTGATTTAAACTTTTTCGTCATATGCACAAGTTGTTTATACAGATACAGTTTTATTCATAAATATAGTGCAATGTCTTTGCTGGAATTGACTTTGACTATTCTATAGAGTAAGTATACAATTTGCTGTGTAAGAAAATATAGCAAGAAAAAAAAAACTTAGAACGTGCAGTGTGTGCGACAATTGACTCGCACTATCCACCGGATAAGATAATGCAAATTGCCTTAGAAGAAAGACATTCGTGAAAAGAAGTCTAAATATAACACTAGCTATTATTCACATGCTTTTCAAGTGTAAATCTAATGAAAAATATGTCCATAAGGACCATAACAACTTAAAAAATAATAATTGCATTCGAACGTAATATTAAGAAAACCATCAAAATAGTTTTGTGACTTCCTGACAAGTGCCAAAGCTCATACTGCATCTATCTCATAATATGGACAACATGTCACTATGCAACACAGATTCCCGGACACTGTAGTCTATATTATGAGGATAAAGGAGGCTTATTCAATCGTGACAGAAATTTATGCAACTGTGTATATATCGCAAAAAGCAGCCAATTACGTGTTGTAAAAAAATAAATGGTAAAGATTATTCGTAATATATAATTGACCATCTTTTGCAGCACAAGTATTAACCCGTTATGCAATGAAACAATTCAACCGTTTGACCCGTTTTGTCCACACCGTTTCCTCTCCTACTTATAAATGCCTCACTTTCAATGTCCCATTTGCTCAAATCAAGCAGAGGAGAAACAATGATGGCTCACGCTCTTCTTCAAAGCATCTACCTCTTCTTCCCCATTTTGTTACTCTTTCCCTTGTTCCTCCTTCACAAGCTCATCAACTCATCCTCTTTCCAACCCACCAACACAACCAAGCAAGGCCCTCCAACATACCCATTGATAGGATGCCTCATCTCCTTCTACAGGAACCGTCGTCGCCTCCTCGACTGGTACACCAACATGCTCTCCGAGTCCCCCACCCAGACGATCTCCATCCGTCGTCTAGGCGCCACGCCGATCTTTGTGACGGCGAACCCCGCCAATGTGGAGTACATCCTGAAGACCAACTTCAGCAACTTCCCCAAGGGGAAGCCATTCACCGACATCCTTGGTGATCTACTTGGGCATGGCATCTTCAATGTGGACGGAGACATGTGGGCTAGCCAGAGGAAGCTGGCAAGCCATGAGTTCAGCACCAAGTCATTGAGGGAGTTTGTGGGCAGAGTCTTGGAAGAAGAGGTTGATGATAGGCTGATCCCTTTGCTGGAGTCGGCCATACAAGATGATACCATAATAGACTTGCAGGTATCATGCTGCACTATAATCTTCTGGTTAAATGGCTATTTATTTGTTGTTTCATAATTAGACGCTTGATATATGTGAGATACTTGCTTTTCACTTGGCTAAATTCATGGTCCTTGTTGTTGAGGGATACATCAACAGCACAGAGTCAAAGACAGCATCCCTTTTTCCCTAGCTCATTGGTTGAAGCATCACTATCAGGATCATATATGATGAGTGCCATGAAACACTGTTAGACAGACAAAAGAGATCTAATGCAAAGATTCTTTACAAGCTCAAGATCGATGGACCACAATGTTAGTGACTAACCTAATAATTCGATCATAAATTGATCGTCGACGGATCTGAGCGACAGATTTCAGGTCATCTATGCCCATTTCTCGGTCGAAAATTGTAGTAGTACTTGCTAACACAAAAGCAGTTAAACAGAGATTATCAATTGGAGGAATTGACAAAACTCACCAATGCCAGCTTTACTTTTGCAGGATGTATTGAAAAGGTTCACATACGATACCATATGCAAGGTCTCACTGGGCACAGACCCCCGTTGCCTCTACCTCTCCCGGCCTTCCCCGCCTCTAGTCCAGGCTTTTGAGACGGCGGCCCAGATATGTGCTGCTCGTGGAGCTGCACCTATCTATGCAGTCTGGAAGATCAAGAGAGCGCTAAACATTGGCTGTGAGAAGAAGCTTAGAGAAGCAGTGAGGGTCGTCCACAGTTCCGTGGAAGATATCATTGCGAACAAGAAGAATCATAGCATGAGAAGAGATGGACAGGAATCAGACCTGCTATCACGGTTATTGTCAGCTGGAAATGGAGATGAGATTGTGAGAGACATGGTTGTGAGTTTCATCATGGCTGGACGTGACACGACCTCTGCCGCCATGACATGGCTCTTCTACTCTCTCTCACGAGATCCTAGCGTCAAGGAGAAGATCCTGAATGAAGTGAGAACCACTACATTTTCAAGTGACTACGATTCCTTGAAAAGTATGAAATACTTGCATGCTTGTTTGTGCGAGACAATGCGGCTCTTCCCACCAGTGGCGTGGGACTCGAAGCATGCTGCAAGAGATGATGTTTTACCAGACGGGACAAAGGTAAAGAAGGGAAACAGGGTCACTTATTTGCCATACGGCATGGGGAGGATGGAGACACTTTGGGGAGATGATCGGTTCAAGTTCAAACCAGATCGTTGGTTCGAAGATTCTCCACAAGGAGACGACAAGGTGTTGAAATCGGTGAGCCCCTATGTGTTTCCAGTTTTCCAGGCTGGTCCGAGGGTATGTCTAGGAAAAGAAATGGCCTTCATGCAAATGAAATATGTGGTGACTATGATTCTGAAGAGGTTTGAGTTCCAGCCAGTATCGCTAGAACCAGCTATTTTTGTTCCGTACTTGACGGCTCAGATGGCCGGTGGGTTCAAAATTAGAGTGAAGAGAAGGAACTTGCCTAGCGGGCTCTAGCCTCTACAGAACAGAGAATACATGACGGTGTACAATATATATATATAGGATTTGCAATTTGTACTTCATTACATCTGATATTTGATTGATTGATTTAGCTCCTTATGCAGCATGTAGAGCACTAGGACACCCTTGGAAGAGAACATCTGCATCATATTGTAAGGCAATGTGTATAATGTGCCTATGACTTGAATCGCGCCTTGAAGCTAAGCCAGAGTGTCGAGTTCATAACCTAGCACTAGGCCTAACTACAAAAAAATGAGCGGAAACTGAAAGTTAGACAAAGCATGCTATCATATGAAGCTAATGCCAGAGCAGTAAGTTACTAAGTTTGGCTACAAAAACGACAAGTCCACATTCTTTTCCATGATCAAGAGTTTCTTACAAATCTGTTTTGTTTCCCTGTCAACCAAGACAACATAGCTTGGCTGAAAGGAAAACAAACAACTCCTGAATCCTGATGGCACTAGTACAATGTGTTCTGTTGTCTGACAAGAGATTGTTTTCGTTTCTACCCAGACGAAAGTTGTCAAACTTGGATGCGTAAAAATAATCACAACCACAATGCTGTGTCCATAGTAGTTAATTTTACAACAGCTATAATTTCACATGAATACATAGACAGTCAACCGACTGAAGAACCATACAGATACCTTCAAGGTTGAACCGCCTCTAAAAGCTTCTCATAGATTTGCCGAGCAGTCAAATCTTCCACCTGTTTCATGGACGATGTCAGTTAAAACATTTGACCTAGAAAGATTAAATCCCAAGAAGAATATAAAACAAGCATGAAGGTTTTGCTAGAATGCGGCCACTATCTATACAGGCCATATCCTCAGCTTTCATGAGACCTCACTATTTGCATCCTGGCAAGCATGGCAGCATTCATAATCAAAAGGAAACACAAGGATAACATGATCTCCATTTACTTTAGTGAAAAAAAGAAAAAGAAACAGATAACATCGGTATTCAACATAATCTCTATCGTATTGATCAGATACCTTTTAATTGGGTATGGAGGATCAAACACTTTTTTTTTTTTTTTCCTTTTATGGATATGGATGATCAAATATATAGATCAATCATACATGAAAAAGACCAAAGAAAGAGAGAAGATGAACAAACCACGAGCAGCTTTGATTTGTTATTCCATCCTCTCTGGAGTGTCATTTGACTCAGCCTAAGTCCAAGTACCTGGAGCACAAAGAATGTTGATTAACCTCATCATTCAACTACGTTCATATATAAATATGCAGGCGAGGTATCATCAATACTTTTCCCATGAACTCCAAGAGTTCGCTGTTTGCTTCACCCCGGGCAGCAGGTGCAGCCACAGTCACTCTCACATCATCAGCATTCACTCCTAAGCAAGAGAAAAGGAACCCACATTATGAATCTATATTGTCAGTGGTAACTCGTAAACAAGCAAACCAGAAAAGCTTCTTGAAGTAAACACGTGATGACTATTTCAGTCTCCTTAGATTGGTCTATTTGTAGACTCTTTAGATGCCTATATAGATTTTCAGTTTTCATTGGCTATAGGAAAGGTTTATATGTACGACTTTACTTGTAATTGCTGAACGTTGGGCACGGTCTTCCACTTCAATGGCCACTTGAACAAGCCCTCCTTCTAACTGAGATATGCAAGGTGGCACAGGAGCATCCTACATACAGAATAGAGAACAATACTTTTTACATAGGTCGATTAAAGTAAATTCTAGAAAAGGCGATGCTCTCATTGTAGAAGTCAGCTTCCCAATGATCGCCACGATCATAAAGGTCAATCACACAGAGCAATAAAAAAATGAAGACATAATTGAAAGCAAAGAAGGATGAGAAAGGATGTTTATCACCAAGTCACTACATCAGTATCTACAGTATTCTATTACCTGAAAGATGGAGCTCAAGTCCATGAAAAAGAAAAGCTCAGTGAAGTGACAACTCTTACACCTGAGAGAAAAATTTACTACCTGGGGGTTAGTCTCAGCGGCTATGGTACTGAGTGCACCATCAACGATGTAGAGTAGTGATGCATGTTCAACATCTTCTTCAGCTCGATAGCAAACAAAAAGCCCGCAACCAACGCAGTTCATCCTGTACTGCTTCTCCAGCTTACCCTCCCCTCTGGAGGAGAAAAAAAAAAAAAAAAAAAGACAGCCAACGGGATTCAAATATTGAAAACATTAAACATTGGCACCAGTGATAGTAAGGGATTACACAAACATATAAAAAGTCCTAGATGAATATGCATACTAGTAGTCCTTATAATGCGCAATGAAGTATATACGCTTGCTCAGCAGATCTACTACTCAATCAGTAGCATTACCTACCGTTTCAAGAGAACCTTTCCTCCGTCGGTAGTATTAAGCCTGGCAAGATGCGTCTGCTTGTCCAACGCGTATGCCTTGTCGGTTTTCCTTTTCGGCATCTTCTGCAATTGAGTATCTTACAATATACCAATTTTAGCCAAGCAAACAAACCCTAAAACTCTCGAGGGATGAGAAATCGAGGAATGAAAGAACTCAAGAACTCGGTACCGGTGATGAGGACGTGAGAGCTGCAGTGCTTGCAGTAATAAACGAAGAGATCGGAGTCGGCGCCGTCTCTCACCGCGTCTTCGCTCGAGTACGTGTGTGTCGTCCTCTTCGGCATCCTGCTCCTCCTCCTCCTCTCTTCGATTCTTCGATTCTTCGATTCTTCGATTCTTATCTTAAGATGAGATCGATGAGGAGATATTGTTGAGTTGAGGGGTTCGACTCACTCACACAGCCCTCATCGGAAGGGTCTGCCGGTGTCGAAAAACCGTGGGCCGCCCGCCGGGGTCTCGTCTTCAATTTAATTTGGTGGAACTTCTTCACGCTATGATAAGTCCCTCAAACGAATGATGCTACTGCTAATCCCAATCCCATCCAATTTGGGATGATTGATTTGGCATTATACTTCCTTCTTGTAATTTTTCTCCCCCTCACTAGATCATCTTTTAACATGTGAATAAGATTTGATGGAAAATAAAATTCAATCCAACCCATAAATTTTAATCAAAATCAAATATTTTCTCGATCGTATAATACTTATAATCATTTGACTCTCTACGAGAATTTATGTGTATATCTTATAATACTTGTATTGATATGTGTTGAATTTTTGTCAAATTTGATGAAAAAAAAGAATATATTTTAGATGTAGTGGGTTTGTTGTAAAAAATGAGAAATATGATTCATGTGATTTTTTTAGATTTAACATTGACTAAAAGATTGTAAGTAAATTGGGACAACAAAAAAAAAATTATTGCATATATTACGGAACGAAGGGAGTAATCATCGTTATTATAAAATCGAAAGTGTAACTTATTGTTGAAAATGATAAAGGAAATGACTAAATCCTAAACAATAAATACTAATTCTAGAGCATTTATGTTTTGGGATGAAAAATACACTTATCAAAAATGAAAAGTTGTTCAATATTTAGTCATTTTTTTCTGAATTTAACCCTACACAATGATAAAATGTACAGTTTGCTCTACAGAGGAATAAGTGGAACATATGGATTTTCAATTTAATGGAGTATTGCTTATTAAAATACTTTGAAATAGACTATTACAATTTGAGTGTAACATAAATATTTAGTCTTTTTCTGAGCCTTATTCCCACATTTGTATGGGACACCTTACTTGCATTTCCACCATAGCTTGATGCTATGTATTAAAACACCCCTCTTGAAAAGAAAAATAAGGGAAAAATATGCTCAAACCTTCTATATTTTACCTTGGGAACATTTAACCCTTCATACTTTCGCATTATATAAATAATCTTCTGTATCTCTCATTTTTGGACACGTAACCCTCCAATTTTGACACTTTATCTCTTATTTTCAAAATTCAGGAGATTATATATATATATATTTAAAGTTCACAAGGTTACGTGCAAATCAACCAAAGTTTAGGGATTAAGTGTATGTTTCCCAAAAAAATAAAGAGAGGGTTTCCAAAACAATGGCCGCAGAGAAGAAGAGGAAGATGACGAAGGTGGCTAACGAGACGGCAGGTGGGTCGAAATTGGGATCGGTACATGATGTAGGCTGCCAGAACTCAGAGCAGCAGCAGCCGCAAAAGAACGCTCCCGCAAGCTCGTCAGCGCCATGGCATAATTTTCTACTTCCAGTCATGTCTCTTGCCTTGATAGCCATAAGCAAACCAATCTATTATTCAGAATATTATAATATTTTTGATGTAGTATCTCAATTATGTCGAGGATAGTCGTATACAAGCTACACCAATTGTTCGATGTGTTACTAAATCGCAGTTTCGCATTAACATTAATCAATGGCTCTTGCTGGCAGAGTTCTCCTCTTTCTTCTGTGGCAAGTATCTGCCATTAAAACAAGAAAGTATACGATAAGAAATCGTAGTATGGTTTGTATTCATACGTAGGTAACATGACCCATTACACAATTGAATTTCGTTTATACAAGTCATGGACCCTCAGTAGAACCTTCAACAGATCACCCAATATTCCACACATATTCTGGATAATACTGTCATAATTGTGTGCTTTTTATTAACTCCTTCTATCATGATATCATCTTCACCACTCAGTATAAGTTTCAGAACTTGCGGTATAAAGCTCAAGTATGTTCAGATACAAATGACGTGGAAAGCATAACTTGTGGTGTAAGCTCAAGAATGTTCAGATATCATCTTCACCACTCAGTATAAGTTTCAGAACTTGCGGTATAAATCTCAAGTATGTTCAGATACAAATGATATGGAAAGCTTAAAAGAGAACTTCATAACTAACCCATAAGCTCCAGCCCAGCGGGAGAGCTGATAGAGCTGTACGCACTCATTCGAAACGTGGCAAGCAAAAAGTAGGTAGTTGCGGGGCTGCACAACCCATGCGAACCTCATGAACAATGCCGAGTATATGCACATTACTGTAACACCATCAGAAATATATCTCATCAGAACACCAACAAATCAATCAAGGCTCATCAGAAGTTATCGGCAAGAGACCATATCAACCTGTTGTCATGTTTCCAGATATCAGTTCAGGAGGTTTTTTCATGTCAGCCAAACCCTGTAAAGTTCATAACGTCAAAAATATTTCTATAGATACTCACACTATCAAAAATAAAATGTATGTATGATATTCAATGTAGAATATAGGACTTACAGACGCAACAAACCCCCAGTTAGCAACAGGTCCCCAAAAATGAACTGTTTTCGGGCCGACAGGACTGTTCAAGAAGGCTTTGAAGGCAGAAGACATACCTCACGATCTCACAATCTGTTAACAAATAGTAATTAGCAATCAGATACCAGGCAGAACGAGAAGAACTTGCGATGTGGCCTATGAAGCAGAAAAAACAAGTTTAAAGAGACGGGGTAGACTGGCATGCCTACACAAAATGAGTCTCATGATATCTCTCAAGCATAGGATGGAAACACCATGATGCGAACTCAAGTTTCTCCTAAACCAAATAGTGAAAAGAGATGACAAATCCAAATCCAGCAGTGGAAGAGCCTAAGAATTCAGAAAAGAACCAATAAAATCTCAGCTTGTTGATACAACGCCAAGCCGAAGCCATGGGACCAGGGAGTATAAACAAGTGCATTAACATGATCAGCAAAAAGTACTGTCAAGTCACAAACCATATCTTGTACACTCCCAATTACAATTTTTGACCAACACCACTCCGTCGCCGTAGCCTTCTCCTTTATTACGAACCTACTACAGTAGGTTGACTTGTCTTTCACTATGGAATACTACGACCCCATTTGAAAAGGAAATCTATCTGGATAGTAAGATCATATCATATCAGAGCAATAAACATCAACAACAACTACAGAACAACATCGCCATCCGACTGTTCCTGAATTCAAACCGATACGTCTGAATAAGTACCGGCAGTGGATTTGGATAGTGAAATACTACATATCGCTCCATATCAAGATCAAGCAGCTTTGAATAACAGATCAACATGTAGTAATATATTTGGAGAGAACATAATGATGAGATCATCAGATCGTGAAATCGAGCGAGGGGAATAGGCTGACCTGACTGAGGCCCACTTCGACGCAGAAGATCTAGAGGAGAAAGGGGATGGTGCCGGGAGCGGATAGAAAGGGGCCGTGATCTCGCCGCAGAGGAGGAAGAGGATGCCTGATGATTGCGAGAGAATTCGGATAAGGTGGACTCTAGACTAGTACTACTTTCCTATTTGATTGGACAGGACACCGCAATTGTGGTGCCATACTCACTCACTGACTGCCATATATGACCATTTCCATCTGAAATGATGATTAAATTAAAACTAGGAAAGCGCATTCCGTCTATATTTCTCCTTCTTGTTCTGCAAACCGGACAGACGTCTGTTGGGAAAAAAGGGAGAGCCCCCTTGGAATAATTGATGAGTAGAGTAGCGTCTCTGTCTACAAACAATATCCATGTAATCTAAAACCTAAAATTTGCTACTGCATCGCATAACTGTGTCAAAAAATGATGGCCTACTCTATACATTTAAAGTAGTTGTGATAGCAATCAAATTGAATTTTTTTGCTGCTACAAGCGATTACCACATCAATCAATTACTTACGAAACTAATGCACAAAGCCGTGTGACATTTTGGCTTGTGATCATCATCATTGTCGTTGACCAAAGAAAGACAGGTATCCCGAAGCAGATGGACAAAGCAACAAACCTCGGCTGCTGCTTCCCCCGTTTCACAAGTCACAACTTGTCCACA
This sequence comes from Drosera spatulata, assembly GCA_035668315.1. Lineage (NCBI taxonomy): Eukaryota > Viridiplantae > Streptophyta > Magnoliopsida > Caryophyllales > Droseraceae > Drosera > Drosera spatulata. The sequence continues at coordinate 7,680 of JAOVYX010020925.1, read as the reverse complement.
ACAACAATTCCACTTCACTTTCACAATCACTGTGCACCATCTGCTCCGACCACCGCGATCAATCGATGTCGTCGCCGTCGGCGGCGGATCCGACCACCACGGACCCCACGCCGCTGCTCCACCAGCCCCACCCGTCTCCTCCACCCCACTCCGACTCGCCGGAACTCGCTGCCTCTCTCCGCCGCCTGGATTCCTTCCTCGGCCTCTTCGGATTCTGCCATTACACTCCCCTCAGCACAGCCCTCTCCTGGCTCGTCTTCCTCGCCGTCGGCGTCGTCGTCCCCTTTCTCATCATCGAACTCTACTACTGCTCCCACGACACCGGATCGTCCTGCGACAAGTATCAGGTCAAGAGCTTCGAGGTCGAGATCCTTGTGTCCGAGGCGCTACTAGGCGCGGCGTCGTTGGGATGCGTGTCGCATAATTTGAGGAAGTATGGGGTCAGGAGGTTTCTGTTCGTGGACCGGTTCCATGGAGGCGTGGTTCAGTTTCGTGATGAGTATGTCAAGATTATTGATGTGAGTCGAAAGCCCAATCTCGATTTGGATCTTATGATTTTGCTAGGGTGTCATGTTTCTGAGCACTTGATTTTTGAGTAGCAACGTGACAAGTGTTAAACAAAATGTTAGAAAATATTAGTAAAACTACCTGTAGTGGTAATTTTGTGATTTTTGTCAAGTCATCAAGCACATTTCATCATTTCTTTCTATTAGACATGGTTATCTATGGACTCTATTGTTTCCGGTTTCTGATTCGGTTATGACATGTAGCGCTCATGGTTTTGATGTTATTTGCTCAGAACTTCTTCTGGTTGTTGGCGACTTGGGTACTCCCGTGTTTCGTTCTGAAGGCGGCACGGGAAGTCGTGAGGGTCATCTATGTACACAATAATCCATGGTGGGAAACCGTGCTGACTTTCTGTGCAATTCTCGTGTCTTGGTCATATTCAAGCATAATCTATCTATCAGGCAGTATTCTGTTCAGTCTGGTGTGCAATCTGCAAGTGATTCACTTTGAGAACTATGGGAAGCTCCTTGAAAGAGACTTGGATGTCTCGGTTTATATCGAGGAACATATGCGTCTTACACACTATTTATCGAAGATAAGCCACAGATTCCGGATATTTTTGATATTGGAGTTCCTGATTGTGACTGCCAGCCAAATTGTTGCACTTCTGGAAACCACAGGGAACCACTCGATCATCAACTTCATCAATGGTGCGGATTTCGCTGTAAGTGCTCCTTAGTTTACAGATTTGGAACATCGGTTCATACTTTGTCCATGTTTTCTATCAATAGCATGGATCCCGTATATCTATATACATCTAATATGCACTTACTCTACATGCAAGGAGTCAATGAAATTTTTTTGTCAACACCATTGGTTATTCATGGTTCCTACTTTCTAGTTGCTCGATTGAAGATGCTTAGCCAACTTAGTTCAAGATCAACTCATTGTGGTTTCTTCTAAGGTGGTTCTGTTGCAACTATGGCAGGTCTCATCGATTGTTCAGGTAGTCGGATTAGTTATATGCCTACAAGCAGCTACAAAGATTACCACTAGAGCTCAGGGCCTAGCATCAGTTGCAAGTAGATGGCATGCACTTGTCACTTGCAGCTCTTACGACACTAGCCAACTGGGGACGCTGGACAATGGTGGTAATTCAGAAGTTGCAGATGCAGTGGTTCCGATAACAGTTGACTATTCGGATAGTGACCAGGAGTCGTGCGACTATGATGTACCAGGGCCAACAACAATTCAGTTAGCTTCCTATATGTCGTCTTACCACAAACGGCAAGCATTTGGTATGTATCAATATATACCAATTGAGTGTTATTCGCTTAAAAAGTTGATATATTTATTTTCTTCCTGAAAATTTGTGCACTGGATATGATCATGCGTGAATATTAAAATTTTTAAGAGTTGCATAGAGCAAATGACGAAAATACGACGACTTGAACTTCCAGCTGAATGTATACATGCGAATTTCTCTGCTTCATGTGGGAATCTGTATTCTGATGTATGTCTCTTTTGCTTTGCAGTCATGTATGTGCAATCAAACCTTGGCGGAGTCACCATTTTTGGATGGGTCATCGATAGAGCTCTGTTGAATACAGTTTTTTTCGTCGAGATGTCCTTGGCTAGTTTTGTTTTGGGGAAGACCATAAGCTTCACCACTAAATGATCATGATCAGCTCGGAGTCAATATGAACTATATCGGGCACAGCATCTTCTTTGATTCATGCCCCGCTGAGGAATCACCAAGTAAATAAGCAGTTACCACAGGTGGATCTCTACATAACTTCTGAAGCGCTATAAACCTGATTTTTTGCCTTCGTCATCATGCGTCACTGATATGTCAGATACGATGGACAGCCAAGAGTATTTGCGTGACGCAGGGGTAGGTGCACAATCATCACGCTTGTGCTGTTTTGTACTCAAAATTTTGTAGCTATTTTTAATCCAAGGTCCACGATTATGGATCCAAGGCGCTAATTTGACTTAGATTGATGTTTGTAGCTATTTTGATATGGAAGTGATAAAATGCAGATGTTGTACTCTTTCTTCAACAAGACACGACACTCTGGTGAAATATTGACATATTCTATTTGTTTTGTGCTTAGGAGTGGATTCTCGGTTGTACAAAAGCAACCTTTTGGATCCCGTTTTTTGACAAAGAAAATCATTACTCAACGATTCATAAGGAACACATCTTTTTGGTGTTATGGTTATATGATCCGGATCGGTTTGGTTGGTGCAATCATCACTAAAAATGATTTGACAATAATCATTCCGGGAAGTGGTCAGGTTAAGGCTGTCCTGTTTCGATGAAGAAAATTATATTCTCTCGTTCTCATTTCAATTACTCCATTCGTTTTAAAATGATCGTAATATTTTGATTTGGCATTATGTCGATGTAAAGTTTAACACACGTACAACAATAATCAAATGTTTTTTTTAAATTTATCGTGAAACATCAATGGTTGTGTAAGTTACGTACTTCAACATAATACATGTTGTGGAACCATCAGACGTGATATGATATGAAATCGAGATTTATATTCATATATATAGAATAATAAAAAATACGTATATATTTGCAATTATTATGCGACGGAGGGAATACATTATTTTTCTTTTTGTGCCGTTTCATTTAAATTATAATATTTTTTTGACAACTTGTTTTTTTTATACAAACTACTCACTCCATCTCATATTAATTTTAACACTTTTCTATTTGAGCCTTTCAAAAATAAATATATAACCTTTTCATTTCTGATAAACTTTAACCATTAAAAAAAATCAAATCAATCTCATCTACTACTATACATCCATTAACTCCTTTCTCAACTTATGTACTAAACTCCACTCCCACAAAAAGAAAAAAAATATTCTTCATCAAAATCCATATTAATTTAATATACACATAAATTTTTGTATTTTATCAAAAGTTACAATTAATATGCGATGGAGGGCATATTAAAATTTTATTACTTTACATCACATCAATTCACCCCAACATCATTAATCTTTCTTCTTCTTTTTTCCCCACTCCTCCCTCTCTTATACTCCCTCCGTCCCAAAAGAATTGCTATCGGTTAACCTGACACGATAATTTATGTTTGTGTCATTTTTTATTATAGAGATTAATTTATCCTTTGACTTTTATGAGTGAGGAGTGAGGGAAAAAATGGAGAAAAAATGGTGGGATGAGTTGATGTGATATAAAATAAATAATATGGGTGTTTTGATATTTTTGTAGGGAAAAAGTTTTTAAATAAGGTAATGTTATAATTTAACTAAGACATCTCAATTTAACAAGTATTGTAATTCTTTTGGGTACGAAGGGAGTATTGATAGTATATTCTTATGAGATTTGTGAAGTAAATTGGTAAATTATGAATGGATAGAAAGAAAAAAAATAATGATGATGGAGATGATTCGATGTAAAGTAGAGATATTAAAAACAATTCAATATTAAAATTTTATTAAATTTAAAAACGTTATAATTTATATAAGATAATTCTATTTAATAACATATCATAATTTATTTAAAATAAAAATAATATAATATAAATTAAGATTAAAATTTCATGATAATTTTTCGATCTCATAAGCGTGTTTTTGAAACTGTTTGTGTTTAATTTTAAACGGAGAGTACCTTTTAATCCTAAAACGCGTCATCCCTCGTGTCGGAAATCATTCTCTCTAGCGCATCCGCTGAGCCTCTCTGCGTCGTCTCCGTTCATATTTATCGACGCCGCAACCCAAATCACCGTCTCCCTCGACTCAAGATTTCATTCAATCTCTCTCTACAGTCTTCGATCATCTGGGCTTTTATCCATTCATCGGCTGTTCTTGTTAAGAAGCTTAAACTGCAAGTAGCTCTGCTATCTGTCTCTGTCCAATACATCATTGGCCGCCGGCACCTCATCCGGTGAGTGATGCTATAAGATTCTTTGTGTGTTTTCGATTTTGGTGTCTGGGTTTGATCCAAAACCCTGTCTTTGATCGAATTCGGGTTTGTTAGGATTACGCGAATGCTGGGAGGCTTTGGGGATCTGAAATTGGGGTTTAGAGCGGTTTCGTTTTGTGCGTAGTCTCGATTCGGATTGTATTCGTTACTGTATTGACACTGATTTCTGGTTCAACATGCCCAACTGCTTCTTGGAAACAATTTTTGGATGAACATTGAGATTGGGTAATTGTGTGCTATTATGATAAGACTTGATAGATTGTTCTCATATTTGGTCTCGGTTATTGACTTGCTAGATTTCTTTCTATCCGTAAATGGATTCTGAGTGAGTTTGATATCTTATAGTGTCCCTATTGCCATGGGTGGTCTGTGTCATTGCCGCTGAATTGTTGTTAGAGTGGAGTAGGACCTGAGACTAGTTTATGGCGAAGTTCAATGGGTCTTGGCGTACTGTCTGTGTCAGCTCTTCATGATTATGCATTGAGGAAGTGCATTAAAGAATTCCTTCCGTGCATCTGATTGGCGGCTAGGTCCTATGTTCTGATGCTGATGCCTCATGCATCCTGAGATAAGGCGAGGCGCAATCTAAGTAGTGTGTCTCATTTCTATGCTTCATCAAGGATCCTCGGTGGACTTGATTTTTGTTCCTATTTTTCTCCTCTTATGAATTTTTGACAACCTTTTGATTTTTTATTTTTTTTGTCCTTATTCTTGTCATACCACTGAAAGGTAATTTGCAAATTGCGGTCATCACGAATGAGAAAAAAGAACTTGAGAACAACCGCCACCACTGGATATGCAATATGCAAGTCATGCTCCGTTCTTCTTGTTGGGGATTCTCCATGCGTCTAATTGCTTCATTGTCTAGTAGCTAGAACTTTCTGGTCTCATATTGACATCTTTTAGTTTCTAGGATCAAGACTTTGTTTTAGCCCGCTTGATTTCTGATCAGTCAGCAGTTGCTTGCACTTTAAGTTTTTTTTTTCAAAAAAAAAAAAAAAAAAGACTCAGTTTTACGTGGTAACAGAAACTTGTTTCCATTAGAATAGGTTGAACATATTGGCAATTGGTCAACAGGTATTTACAGCTGATACAACAGAAAATTACGTAATTGGAAGAATAGTTATGCACCAAAATTGGAGGTTGTTCACATGGCACCAGCTGTTCCTGTAGTTTATACTGGATGCAAGGAAGCAAAAAAGTGCTCTCAGAAGCCTCTCATGCAATTGATGGGGGGGAAAAGTGCCTTCTCCAACGAAGACCATGACGGCGTTGTTCCTGATTACCACTATAGAGAGACAATGGCTGAATCAGAGGAGTTTGGGAGTTCCAGACAAATGGACATAGAAATGATTCTGCCAGGGGACTTAAGCCATCCTAATGGGAAGCATATCAATCTAGATGTGGATGGTTTAGATCATTTTTGCATTCCTGCAAAGGTCCTGTCCCTTTCCAAGATGTCAAAATCAGAAAGGAAAGAACTGGAGATGAGACTAAGACGGGAGCTCGAGCAGCTCAGAGTTTTACAGAAGAAAGTTGCGGTTTTGGCTGCAAATTCATCAGTCCTGTCACCAGTCAGTCACATCCGCAGTTTCAGTGACGGGCAAAGGAGACCTGAACTTGACAGTAGCCAGGCTGCACCTGAACAACATGGACAAGGGAAGAAGCAGGGTCCTCCTATACGTAATGGTGCTCAGGCAAAGACTGGAAATCCTGGACGTGGTGGACCGCCGAAGCAGGGTATGTTCGGTAGGGCTCCAAACGTGGTGTTGATGAATCAATGTGGGAACCTGCTGAAACAAATGATGTCACATAAGTATGGTTGGGTGTTCAATGCACCTGTTGATGTTGTGAAATTGGGTATCCCGGATTACTTCCAAATAATCAAGCATCCGATGGATTTGGGAACTATTAAAGGCAGGATGTCTTCCGGTGAATACTCCAGTCCAATGGATTTTGCTGCAGATGTGAGACTTACTTTCTCAAATGCACTCACTTATAATGCAGCTGGTACGGACGTTCACTTTATGGCAAAGATTCTGAGTGAATTCTTTGAACAAAGATGGAAGTCAATGGAGAAAAAGATTCGAGCAAATGCTAGTACCCAATCAGCTCCTCGAAAAGTCGATACTCAAACTGGAAATCAAACAATGAATAAGATTCCTCCTTCGAAGAAAAAGAAGGATGTGTCAAGCAGCAAGATGCTAAGAGAAGATATTGTCAAGACCACTATGACTGATGAACAGAAAGTCAAATTGAGTGCTAAACTTGAAAGCTTGTTGACAGAGTTGCCGGATACAATCATTGATTTCTTGAAAGAGAGTAGTTCTACTGCCGGGCAAAATAATGAAGATGAGATGGAGATTGATATTGATGCACTTAGTGATGAAACCCTGTTCAAGTTGACGAAGCTCTTGGATGACTACTTGGTGGAGAAAAAGAAAAAGCAGATCAGATCTGAGCCTCGTGAAATGGAGGTACGCTTGTGCTGACTGCTGACTGATTTGGATGCAACACTGCACCCCGTCGGTGCTGGTGGTTGTAAATTAGTTGTTGATGCAGCATCAATCTAATAATATCCCCTTTTTTTTCACCATTACAGCTTCGCCATGAATCGGGGTTTGGCAACTCGTCGATGAAACCTAGCAAAGGTTGATTCCCATCTGGCATTTGTTGCCTTTTCTTTCAGAATATCATTTCTTTTTCTTTTTTCTTTTTTTGAGAATATTACGTTTGTGTTTTTTTTATGTATATTCCTTTTGTATTTTTTCAGTTTTCCCCCCGATTTTTTCCTGATATTTCATACATATTCAGTGAATGATGTTGTTTATGGGAGTACTGGTATTGGTGCCCGAGATCCTGATATTGTTGAAATCGATAAGGATATGGCCCAGAAGAACATGTCAGTGAGCTCCAGCAGTGGATCGGGATCATCAAGTGGTGGGTATCATGTTGATCTTTCTCTTGGTTATATGTTTCATGCATTACCTTCACTTTTGTATGCTGAATCCGTAGTTTTGGCTTCACGCACTAGATGTTCGCATGCCTTGCCTTTCTCGTTCTCTTGACAGTGTTGTGCACTCTGGTGTGACAGTGTCCAATGGATACAGGAAGTATTCTAGGAATACATTTTCTGATTTTAGGAGTCAGATGATCATCCTTATTTTCAACAACTCCAGAATTGTTCGGCCTAATGATATTAT
>JAOVYX010020924.1:0-16401 GCA_035668315.1 Drosera spatulata | reverse complement strand
ATGGATATTGATTAAGTTATGATCATGTTTGTAACAAATATGTTTGAGACAGTATTTTAAGATTCCGCCTCGTATCTGTATAATATTTAAGTAAACTTGTGGAATTAGTATGATGATGCTTTAAGTGTAATTTTATTTAGTATTTATTCTAAATCCGGTTAAGTTGAATTGGCTGACTAGAATTTGTAAGACCCTAACAGCAGTAATGCTACGTGGGTTTTCTAGAAAAAGATCGAAAAACTCGAGGCGTTACACAAATCATTGACAAGTGATCAAGTGATCTAAGCATTAGGCGAAACAACCAATACACAACCACAACACATTTATCCAACTGGAACACAATGAGTGTTAAATTCATCAAAATAATAATCCGATTACATCACGACCCTAATGAATGGTTTAGCTCATGATTCATGAGCCAAGGAAATACATCAAAAACCTTGTGTGTATACAAATCATTATTAAAATCTTGAAAAGATTATAAGAAAAAAAACTCAATCAAATTGATCCTCACAAGTCTCCTTAATGGTGGAACGCCTCAGATCATGATCTTCAATTTCTCTTGATGATCAATTAGGTTCCCTTCGGTGTGATTTGATGAGAGATAAACCCCCAAACCAGGCTCTAACCCTACCAACGCTTAGATAAAAAATAGGATATAAGATGATGGGTTGAAAACACTTTTTATAGGCAAGGGGAGAGGGAGGTCGTGCCCCTAGCCTAGTGCCCAACCCCTGGGGGGCTTGCATTAGGCCCATCAGGTTGCCTCGTCATGGCCTGATGCAAAAATATCCTGCAAAAATATTGAGTAGTTTCGTTCTATCACTGAACGATGCAAAAATATATTGCGAAGCATGAGGTTAAACTACACGGTATAAATTATCATTAGTATCACTCGAATAATTTGAAAAAGTATCATTTGATCGTAGCGTAACACGGATCAAAGATTGTCGTGACAAATACGGACAAACAAATTGTTGTAACCTTTGTGGAACGAAGGAAGTACTTCATATTACATCAACTCCTCCCGTTACAATTTCTCCAATTTTCTTTTTCTCACTTCTCTCTCACAATTATAAGGGCAAATAGGTAATTATGATAATATTCAACACTTACATAAATGTAATACCCGAAAATTTTACAAAATAAAAATAACTATGAAATACACATATGATATGTATTTAAATAATGCACGTACAAAATGTGTTAAGTAACGAATGTACGTGCATATGGCGAATTAGAATAGTCGCACTTAAGGATCACAAATTTAACCTCGAAAATATTTGATTATTAAATCAAATATAATGTTGCATGTAAGGGCTAGCGATTTTAGTCCCATAAATAATGGATTATTACATGGGATGTAATATTATTATCCATGAGATAATTTGTAACGCCCCGAGCTCCGCTGATAGGACACGTGGCGTTATGCCGTCACGAAACCAAACCAAACGGATCTAGAGGTATCGAGAGTCAAGGAAAATACCTGTGATGCTTCAGTTCAACCTGCTCAGCAATTACAAGTCATTTTACATCACTAGTGCGAAAACTATTTAATTACATACTTTGACGACATGATTAGTACATGCCATTTATTACAAATCCAAAATGTCTACAGGTTTCATCACAATATCTCCCAAAATGCATATGGCGACTAACGTCCTCACTAATCATCTGGTATCTCACCTGCAAACGGAATACATAACCTGTGAGTTGGAAACTCAGTAACCTAGAGCATATGTCTTACATTCATAGGGTACTCCCCCGATTATGGCGAATCGATGAATACTAGTAAAACATTAATACATTTTAGGAAAATATGTATGCCATACTATGTGTGAGTATTTGTATGATTTCACATTTCTTATGCTTCGCTTTTGTTAGCATGGGCCCATGACTCGAGTTTTCAACAGACAGACTTTAAGACTCGTCAATCGTCGATCGGGCAACAAGAATCCATCGATTTGATGTGTATGTGCCAAGATTATACGCCGTCTTACACTTAAGTGGATAAAATACGCTTCCAACGGGCTCTATTTGTCCCTCGTTGGGATAGATTTAGGCCTTCCTGTGGAGAGTAACCAGTTCACCCTATTTGTCCCGCGTTGAAGCCGCTGCATGCATGCTAAGAGGATAGGGGCTGCCCAACGCTCCCTAGCTAGTTCAGTTCACCCATGACGATGACTCAAGAAGATTGGCTAGAGTTTAGTCTCAATGACTTTTATTTGACATTCGATAAAGATTTTCAAGAAGAGACATCACGTTCGACCTTCTTCACAATACTTTCAGTAGATGAGATCATGACAGCATGGGATACAGCCTGTAAACACATCTTCGGAGGAGTACGATACATCACTTAACAGTTCATGCACCATGTACAGTGTTAAGCCTTTATATTTGATGAGGTGTTCATCGTTGGTTTGCATTTCGTTTATTAGTATGTCCCGCGGGGTAAATCCTAAACTCGTTTCAATGCTTTCTTGGGCACGCGTTATGATGAGTTCATCTAGCGTTGTTCATACATGCATATTTAATATTCATTCCTATACGCAAGGTTCATGTATCACGTACATGTATTTAGGTTAATCCTTCACGACGAATGTGCGCTATGCTCACCAATGATGGGGGTCCCGCTCGTTAGAAAAACAATATGATGTTTGACGCACAGAGACGTTCTGTCTTCAAGACAGATCCCCGTCCCGAGCGCGACCTCAACCAGTCACGGGCGTGACCCGAGTCGCGGGCACGACCTGGTCTAGTCGCGAGCACGACAGCTTAAATTCCAAAAATTAGAGAAGTTTGCTGGGTCGAGGACACGACCGTGTCCGTCGCGGGCGTGACGGTGCTGATTCGCCAGGAACACTGGCATTTCATCGAACACCTATGAAAATCATTTTACGCATCAATTATACAGCATATAACATGCTATAGTTGATTCCATTTCAGCACACACAAGATCCCAAAGGTGCACAAACAACGTCATATTCAAGAATGAGGATAAGACGTGATGTCGGGTTCGGTTACCTCAAATGTTCGGTTTTCCTTGTCATGTTTGCTGTTGTCCTCCGTCCTCTGATGTGTCAAACTCCCCTTGCTTCGCAGCCTTGTCGCCTCTGCTGCTGCTGTCGAAAACAAGTGTTGATGATGATTGTGTTTGATGAGTGATGATGGTGAGTCGGTGGTGGTGAGGTTTTTGGTTTGTTGATGATTAGTGGCTACGGTGGCGTTTGGTACGGCTGTGAGCTGAGGTTGCTGGCGAGGTGATGTGTGTTTGGTTTGGCTGTGAGGGAGTGAAAATGGAGATGATGGTGATCATGGTGGATGGAGAGGCTAAGGTGACGGAGGCGTGTGCGGGATTCGCGGGCGAGGCGGCGAGGGTGTCGGGAGATTTTTAACGCGCGTGAATGGTGAACAGGGGAAGGAGATTTGGTGGGAGGGAGTTTGAATATTTTCAATTCGCTCCCTCGTTTAATTGTTGTCAATCTATTTTTATCCATATTTCGTTCTATTATTTTATCGAAAAATACGCCTGTAAATAGGCAAAATTATTTCTAACTTAGTGATATTTGTTTCATTGCAAATTTCGAATGTTTCCGGAACTACATTTTATTAACCCAAATACGTGTATTATAACGTTATAACGTCGTACGTACGTTATATTTACTACGTATGTTTGTTAAACACATACGTTACACCGTTATAACGTTATGTTTAACGTTACGTATTCGTTCTATTATTCATACGTTTAAATAGCATTATATTTTTTAATATATTTAATATCAAAATTTTAGAATATTATATAATTATATCGACTCAGATAAATTATTGATGAATTAATATTATGAAACGTAGATAAATAATAGACTGAATGAGACACATTGTGGGAGAAAATGAGATGTTGCAAACATGACACATCCTCCTATGCACCAACACCCCGCCGCCTACACTTCTCCCGTCTTCATCATTCCTCTTTTTCTTTACATCACCATCACATTCCATTTCTCTCCATTTTTCGTGAACCAAACACCAAAACCAAACCAACACCTCTCTCTCCATCGTCGTCTCATCTTCACCACCATCACCACCTTACGAACTCATCATCATCGTCTTCCCATTGCCACCCTCTTCCTCATAACGCCATCAACAACAACGGAGGCAGCAACGATGCCGACACGAAGGAATGAGGAATAGAAACAACAGCAAGAAGAGAAGGATCGTGGTGCCTCATTTCTAAAGCTCTTAGGGTTTAAAGTGTTTTAGGGTTTGATCACGCAACGAAGGTAACCTTGTCTTGTCCTCGATCCAGCCAAACCTTTCCCTTGCGTGTATGTGTTGCTTTGTGATCAAGGATGTGTTCTACTGTGTTTGTGATGAAAGCTGCCTAACCTTACCCCGATCTCGACCTGACATAATAATGTTCCCCTTGCGTGATGTGCGCTGTGATGGTTGTGTTGCATGTTGATGTTGTAAGTCTGTGCTACGGTGTGTGTTGTTGTGTATATGGTAGTGTGCAATTGTGTATGGGTGTATGGTTGTATGACTGTGCGGCTGTGTATGTGTTATGGTGATGTGGTGTTAAGTTACGTTTATGATATGGTTGTGTTGCTAAGGGCTTATGTTGAAAGGGTATATAATAGTGTAAGTGATGGCGAAGGTGTGGCTGTGCATGTATTGTTGCGGTTAGTGTTGTAATGTAATGTTAGGTTTATATGTGCATGTTTGAAGTTGCATATGAAAATGTGTTGATAATATGCAGGACAAGCTTAGGTATTATGTTAATGAGAGAGCAAATGAGTGTTATGTGAGTGTGTAGTTTAAGCCTTGTATGGGTTAGGTACGGGGTATGTAGGTTTGTGCATTGTAGTTTATGTGTGTGTTAGATTATGTGTGCATATTAATGGCATGCATGAGTACATAGAGGTTGTGTAGTCTTATATGCGTAAGAGTTAGGACATGGTGATCATTTACGTACGATTCCATTAAGTTAAATGTGGTGTTGTGACGTTATATGAGAACGGTAAGGATCGGGATCGAGGATAAATGTTTTCCATTTTTGATGTGTTATATGGGGTATTCGGGGTTAAATGGGTTAGAATATGTAACATCATAGTATAAATACCCTCTCGAAAAAATAAATAAAAACGATCCTTGAATTGATAAATAAAAAGGACACGGGGATGTAGACCTTAGTTGCGCTTTCTATGATATATGAACTAATAAAAAATGAACGAAATAATACGTATTGTGTCCTTGAACTGTGAAGATCGACCTTGGCATCCCTTCTTGGATCCATAGGGATCAACCGATATTTTCTTGAATAACCTCGGTGGCTTAGGTTTGAGTCAATGGACTCCGCTGTTTATTCTTTGACTCATCGTCACGGGTGAGAACTAGATAGGGAGCGGTGGGCAGTGTACTCACCCTCTTCACATGCATGCAATGACACTAAGACCGTTGGTGACAGCGTCATCGGGTGACTCTCTGCAGGGAGACCTCTTTCTCAATGACGATATCGCAAACCGCATTGAAAGGCACAAGAGGTGTAGCGCATGAAAGATACAAGGTATTGGATCGAATGGTAACAAAATGTGAAAACATGTGTAAGCCAATCGACGATTGACATTCTATCTCTGTAGTTTGAGTCGCTCGTATCCTTAAAATTGTCTTTCGAGTCGATTCGTGAACCCATAAGCAAATGCAAAAAAAAAAAAAACAAAAAAAAAAAGACTCTTAAAAGCGATACGAAGACATATAAAGCAATATAAAACGATACTGTTTGATATGATACTTATATTTTCCTATCATATTATAAAAATATGTTAGGGACTTTCGACGGTTGCCATAGCCGTTAGCGGGAGCCCCATGTAAATGGAATTAATACACCTTAGGTTGCTAAGCTGCTTTTGCTCATGGTTATGTGTTTCATTTGCAGGTATATCCTCGGCTGTCCCTGGAGGGTTATAGTGCGAGCTTGCATTCATGTAGATAGTCTCACATACTTTTGGATTCCATATTAAATCAGATGTCTATTTTTACTTAATGTAACATTTGATCTGGACTATTTTTTACCAATGCTGTAACATAAACAGGTATTCGAAATTATAAACTACTAATGTGACTACTGTTTATATAATTCCTTGATTTCTATGTCTCTAAACCCATTTGGTTTAAGTGGCCTTGTCACGGATTTGATCCGTGACGGCATAACGTCCACGTGTTATCCAACGTAAAAGTCGAGGGTTTACAATAAATTATCATATCAAGTCAACTGGTTGAAATTCATTTGAAATGAAAAAAGTAACAAATTTATGTAACATCATGGCGACTTCCCGTCATACTGTCCAAAATTTATTCGATAAATTTCACTGATCTAACTAACATGACAATTATTATGCAATCGAGCAAGTAATATGCACTCATTTATACTCACTTCGTTCCAAAATAATTGTATTGTTTCTCGTCTTGGGATGTCCCAAATTATTTATAATTTTTCCTCATTTAAAAATGCAAAGATGTTAAAAATACAAAGCTATCGTTATTTTATATCTCATCTTTTTAACTCATTACCTTTTTTGTCCGCATCTTTCGCACTCTCCGTTCACAAGGACATGTTATTTTTCATATGACAAGGACATATTATTAATATGACAAAAATCAACTCGTTCTTAAATATTTGTACCAAGTCAAAATACTACTCTCTTCATCCTATTCAAGTTATAGAATCATTATACATTTCACTATTTAATTCATATTTTGAAAAGTTTTGTTTTTTTTAAATAGTGTTTGATCATTTTGCACTCGATTAAAATACGAAGTTAAGCTATCATTTACGTTTTACGATAAATTTTTAAAAAACGATCTTTGATCATCATATGACACTAATAAACTTTGTCTCGATAAAACGAAATAAAAAATATCACAGTGTAAATAAAACGAGAAGAGTATAAAATAATGGTATTGTTTTTCAAGATTGTGAAAACCAAATCTAATAATATAAAAAACTAGTAACGAAAAAAATATTTTATAAAATAAAATGATATTTTGTAAAAAAAAAAAGATCTTAAATACTTTATTAAAATGAAATAGAAAAAAAACTAAAAAACATTTTTTTTATTTTTTTATTTTTATTTTTTCTTTCATTTCATTCATTCCAAAAATAAAAATAAAAAAAACTATTTTTGTTTGATTAGGAAAAAAACAAAACCTCAAAAATAAAAATGATGTCAAATCGATTTTAAGAAAAACCCATCACACGGGGGGATGAAATATAATTCGATTTCGATTAATCGAAAAATCTATTGGTTAATCAAAATTATTATCCGAAATCAAACTGAAAAAACTTCAGTTATTCCCGAAAACCGAATTGAATTATCCGAAATATTTTTGGTCATTTCAGTTTTTTATCAATTTTTTTTTTTGCTCCACGGTTCTTCCAAAAGCCTGCAACCTCTATGTATCCTTCATATGCTATTTCGGCGATGACAACAAGCTCGCAACTCATCTCGGAAGCTTTTGTCGATGTAGGCTAAAGAGATATTGCAGGATGTGGAAGCTTTTGCGATGATTTGAATTGATCTTTGGAGAATTTAAGGAGTTGGGAATGGAGACCGAATTGATTTTTAAAGGAATCAAGGAGCCGGGGATGAAGAGCGAGATCCAGAATTGGGTTTTAGTTCTTTTTGCTGGGGAAAAATCGCTAGGATTTAGTTTGCTGAATTAGGATATTTCATTTTCTTTCCTTTTCTTTGAATTTTGAAAAGAGGATAATCATATTTTTATTGTTTATATTAGATTGAATAATATGTAGAAATTGAAAAATCCGATAATTTTGATTAACCAAGTTATCCGAAATTATTAAGATTAATTAATCGATTTCAAAATCAAATTTTTATAAAAAACAGAATATCAAAATATTCAAAAATTAAAATAATCAAATTAAATTCGACATTTTGATTCGATTGGATTATCAGTTTTTGTTTTCTCCTCATCCCTCACTCACACCATCACCTTTATTCACCCAATTGTAACCCCAAATCCATTCCAAAAACCAAAAAAAAAAACACAACGTAATTACATTTCTCACCTAGACTATATGTCCAGGTTCATCCCCTCTCTCCAACCCAACTCCCTTTCCCCCATATCACATTCCACATTTTCACCTCCCTGTAACGCCCCACCTTGGATGGTACGTGTCACCGTCACGACCCAATCTCAAACTCGAGATTGAATCGAAAGACTCTTTCAATATGATGATTAATATTATAAAAGAATAATAGAAATATTAACTTTTATTTCATCACATGACAAAAGTAAAGCTGAGCTTATTTACATGGCAAAACATAAAAGACATAATACTAAGTTCACTCGCTACTGATGGTTTTTCGGGTTCCCATGATTACCTGAAATTATTGAAAATATGGAGAAAATGAGGAAAGGGCTCGATAATTATACTATGCCATGTTAAAGAGACATATTTATATCAAAGAGATTTCAGGTACGGTAAAGTTGTTATTTAAACAATGTAGCGGAAGCATGTAAAATAACATTCTTAGAACACTTGCATGCTTATTTTCATGATCAATTCACATGGGAATAAAGAGACTTGGTCTTTAAAACATAAAACAACATGTGTGTGAGTTCTTTTAACTTGGTATGCCTTAAGCATTATCTTGGTTCGGTGCACCTAGGGTCATCATAGACCCACCAACGTACGTCATTGATTACTTGATCGGGATTTTATTCCCTTGGTTTACTTAACTCGCAAAACATCTTATCAAAAACTCTTGTTTAAACTTGACTTGGTAAGCATATATGTTGATGCTTAAAAACATGTCATAATGTAACATAAAGCATGGCCTTTACAGGCATAAAGACTTGATTTTTATGAATCGTTTAGGGCGCTGATTGAATTATTTAAGCCACGTTTAAAAGCTAACCATACATATAATTACCTTAATTACGCTTGCGTTGTTTTTGTCGTAAGAGATTACGCCTTCTTAGCTTCGCTGGTTACCGACCCCGTCGTGCCTGCTTAGCCTGCCCTTTCTTGCTTTCTCTCCCTTAGAACTACTTTAGGTGTTTGTTACGTTTTGTTTTTTAAACCCTACACTTGCCCTATTTATAGAGATTTTGGTGCCTGCCTCGTCACAGGCGTCGACGAAAAGGGGACGACATGTGTGTTTGAGGTGTCACCCCCTCGTTCACGGCTTGACATGCAATGGACTTGTCACAGACGTCGATAATGAGAGAACGACACGTGTGGATAAGGTTTTGTTTTCTTAACTTAGTTATCTTCGGTCATGTGCCACTTGATATCGACGTGCTTCCGACGAGCATCGTCGTGCTTGTTTATCTTGATTTTTGACACATGATATTTTCATTAGCGTTTTGACTTACGTATGCTATTAACAAAGAGTGTCTTGGTTATATGAATGTCTGATATCATATAAACGACTATCGATGGCAAATACTTATAGATTGCTTGGGTGTTATATCCTTCCCCCCTTAAAAGAAGTTTTGTCCTCAAAACTTAACGCATGGTTACCTTGAAAGAGTGTTGGATACCGAGCTTTTATCTCATGCTCCGGTTCCCATGTCGCCTCTATTGGAAGATGGTTAGACCACCAAACCTTCACCATGGGAATAACCTTGCTTTAGAGTTTCCTTTCCATGTGCTCCAAAAGTTCCACTGGTCGTTCTTCGTAGGTTAAATCTTCCCTTAGGTTGACAGGTTCATGCTTGAGAATGTGCATAGGATCGGATACATATGTTCTGAGCATTGATACATGAAACATGTCATGTATCTTAGATAAACTTGGGGGTAGCGCCAATCGGTGTGCCACGTTTCCTATGCGCTCCATGATTTGGAATGGTCCTATGTACCTTGGTCGCAGCTTGCCCTTATTACCAAATCTGTGGACTCCCTTAGTTGGCGAAACCTTTAGGAACACATGCTCGCCTACCATGAACTCTAACGGCCTTCGTCGATTGTTGACATACATTACTTGGCGATCTTGTGCCTTCTGCATATGAGATCGTATCAAACACACCTTTTTTGCTGTTTCTTGAATCAACTCTGGCCCTATCATCTTTGTTTCCTCAAGATCAGCCCAACATACTGGCGATCTACACTTGCGGCCATACAATGCTTCATAAGGTGCCATTATAATGCTTGCTTGATAGCTATTGTTGTATGAGAACTCAATTAGTGGAAGATGCTGCTCCCATGATCCCTGGAAGTCCATTACACATGCCCTAAGCATGTCCTCAAGAATTTGTATTGTGCGCTCTGTTTGTCCATCGGTTGCTGGATAGAAGGCAGTACTGAAGTTCAACTTTGTTCCCAATGCCTCATGTAATCGCTGCCAAAAGTTTGCTTGGAAACGAGAATCACGATCTGACACAATGAAAGTAGGAATTCCATGAAGTCGAACAATCTCTGCGATATACTCCCTTGCAAGGCGTTCTAAACTCCATGTGTTCTTAATAGTGAGAAATGAGCCGACTTGGTGAGTCGATCCACTATTACCCATATAGCATTCATTCCCCGAGGGGTTGTAGGCAAACCTACCACGAAATCCATGGCTATGGAATCCCATTCCCATATCGAAATTTCCAAGGGTTGTAGCAACCCTCCTGGCCGTTGATGCTCTGCTTTGATTTGCTGACATGTTAAGCATCGTGACACAAACTCGGCTATCTCTCTTTTTATGTTACCCCATCAGAAATTCTTCCTCAGGTCTTTGTACATCTTGTTACCGCCAGGATGAACGGAGTAGGGTGCTTGATGAGCTTCCTCTATGATTCTTTTCCTTAAATCCTTCTTTGCAGGTACACAAATTCTTCCCCGAAACCATAACATACGATCTTCTTGCTCTTGAAATCCACTAACTTTACCGCTAGCTACCCTTTGTAGGATTAACTTAATCTGGGGGTCATCTTTCTGAGCATCCTTGATCTCGTACCTGAGCGTCGGTTTGACTTCCATGGCCATAAAACTTCCGCAATCCCTAGCGTCGACCATAGCGATTTCTAGTCTCCGTAGATCCTCTATCACCTTTTGTTGCATAGTGTTCAAGACTCCACCCTTGCGGCTTAATGCGTCGGCAACGACGTTGCCTTTACCAGGATGATATTGTATATTGATGTCGTAATCTTTCAAGAATTCAAGCCATCGCCTCTGTCTCATGTTCAGCTCCTTCTGAGTGAAGATGTACTTGAGACTCTTGTGATCAGTGTATACGTTGCAAGAAATCCCATACAGATAATGTCTCCAAATCTTGAGTGTAAAGACCACCGCTGCAAACTCAAGATCATGAGTTGAATAGTTCTGTTCGTAGGGTTTGAGTTGTCGAGACGCATATGCTATTACTTTTGCATGCTGCATCAGAACGCATCCCAGACCATGCTTTGACGCATCACTATAGACTTCGAACCCTTCTTGGCCGTATTATAACACCAGAATTGGAGCAGTAGTAAGACATTCTTTGAGTTTCTGAAACGCCTGCTCGCATCTGTCATTCAATTCATACTTAGTAGCCTTTCGTATTAGGTTCGTAAGGGGAAGTGCAATTTTGGAAAATCCCTCTACAAACCTACGGTAGTAACCGGCAAGTCCAAGAAAACTACGAATTTCAGTTACTATCCTGGGTCTCGGCCAACTATTGATTGCTTCCACCTTCTGAGGATCAACTTGGATACCCCTTTCTGAGACTATGTGCCCCAAGAACATGACCGTGTCCAACCAAAATTCACACTTCTTCAACTTCCCATATAACCTGTTCTCCCTTAACGTTCCCACAACTGCTCTAAAGTGTCTTTCATGTTCCTCGGAGGACTTAGAATAGATCAATATATCATCGATAAAAACGATGACAAAGTGATCAAGATAGGGTTTGAACACCCTATTCATGAGATCCATAAAGACAACAGGTGCATTCGTAAGCCCAAAGGGCATTACTACAAACTCGTAATGTCCATATCGAGTTCGAAAGGCAGTCTACGGGATATCCTTGGATTTGATCCACAGTTGATGATATCCAGAACGAAGATCGACCTTTGAGAATACACTGGCTCCTTGCAACTGATCAAATAAGTCATCAATCCTTGGTAAAGGATACTTCTTCTTGATGGTGACCTTGTTGAGCTCTCGGTAATCGTTGCACAACCTCATTGTTCCATCCATCATCTTTACAAACAATACTGGTGCTCCCCATGGTGAAACATTGGGTCGGATATAACCTTTCTGTAATAACTCCTCGAGTTGTGTCTTGAGTTCTCTGAGTTCTGAAGGTGCCATTCGGTAAGGTGCTCTTGATATCGGAGCGGTGCCTGGAACCAATTCAATGGAGAAATCTACCTCCCTTTGAGGTGGTAGACCTGGAAGCTCTTCTGGAAATACATCGGGGTATTCTCTAATTACTGGAATATTTTTGAGATCATGTCCCATTGTTTTCGTAACAACTACTCCACATAGGAACCCTGTGTTTTCCTTTCTAAGTAGCTTTCTTGCCTTCATAAACGATATTACTTGTTGCCCCTTACTTGACTTGGTTCCTTGATAGATGACATTTATGCCATCTTGCCTTCTCAAGGCTACTTGTTTGTTCTTGCAGTCAATCACTACTTCATACTTGTTTAACCAATCCATACCCAGAATCATATCAAATTCCCCATCTTTAGCCCTATTAGGTTAGCATGAAAGGCTCTATCTCCTATGAATATAGGGATTCTTTTGTATAGTGTCTTACATTCAATTATATCCCCAGTAGGCAATTCTATTGCTAAACCAGGGTGAACATGTTTAGGGGTCATATTCGTGCGTCTGGCCATGCTTTCAGAGAAAAAGGAATGAGTTGCGCCAGAATCAAATAGGACATGAACGGTATGAAAGTCAGCAAGAATGGTACCATTAACGACTGTATCTTACCTATCTGCCTCCTGCTGGCTCATCATGTAAACTCGTCCTGTTGTTGCACCTCGTCCTTGAGCATTGCTTGTCATGCTAGTATTGGCTTGGCTTCTATTATCAGAAGCTGAGTTTGTTCGGGTTTTCCTGGGACAGTTTGCCAATCTATGCTCAGTGCTTCCACACCAGAGGCATCGGTTGATGCCCATCCTGCAGTCTTGTGTGGCATGGTTACTTCTGCCACAATTCGCACATGAACCTCCTTGAGATCGGCCTCTTCTGTCAGAGGGCTGGTTGCTGAAAGATTCTCCCTTGAATTGTTTCCTCTGTGTCCCTCCAGTGGATTGGTTAGAGGAAAGCTCGCGCCTCTTTCTTGAATTTGTTTGAGCTTCTTCCTTCTGTTTGACAATGCGCTCCATGTTTACTACCTTCTCATACATCTCTTGATATGTGTGGCAAGTATGTAAAGATAGTGGCTCCCGGTATTTCCAATTCAGCCCTTACTCGCATCGGTTCATGCGGTGTCACTCTTCATTCACTAAGTACGATGCACACCTTGCTACCTCCATAAACTTTGAAGTATATTCAGTAATGCTCAACAATCCTTGCCTATGTGAAAGTAACTCCTGCTCCTTCTGCCGTTGCAGAGCCACAGGATAGAACTTCAATCGAAGCATGTCTTTCAACTCTTCCCAACTGAAATCAGGTTTAGCACATTTCTCTTTAACAGTATCCCACCATAGATCAGCTTGTCCGGTCAAAAAATAGACCGCTATACCCACCTTAAGGTTGTATAGACAGCCAACGGCTTTAAAAAACTTGTTCATCTCCTTACTTCAGTTTTCGAATTCCACTGGATCTGGCTTTCCATCATAGCGTGGGGGATTAAAGCTCATAACATCCCGCAGATAACGCTTGTTGTTACGATTAGTTCTTTCCATGTTGAGATATTATCCTGAAGCAATTTACTATTTAGTATGAATTTCATAAGGTTCAAGTTTTATTTTATAATAATACAGATTACACAAACATGTAAGATAACTTATTTTTTACATTTCATTACTTCCTTCACTTTTTTCTCTACCTTCAATGTTAGAGTTTGCGTGAACACATTTCATAACTTCCTCTTGTAGGGTGTATGGATCCACTAACTCTTTGTAGGGTTTGTCATATCATCCCCTGATTCTATTTGTAGGGTGTATGGATCCACTAACTCTTTAGTCCATCTGTGACGTCATCGGGGCACAAAATTTGTCCTCATGCTATACATCAAAGATAAGTCTTATAGTTAGTACCCTTTCTTAGTTTTTCCATAGATAGATAAAAACTTTGAAACAAACCATTTATTTCACATATGAAACTTAAGTACAAAAGTTTATTTTTATACATTCACCTACTTTAACTCTATGGAAATAGTAGGTGTTCGAAAGCCCATTCCGCTATTCCAAAGTCCGCAAAGAGCTCCTTTGAGGTTGCCTTATATTGTGAAGCATATTCCTCGAGAATCCCCTTTAAAGCTCCCTCGTCATTATAGTGCGAAACACTAGGGCTACCAGGCTCTATCTTGGGTACCTTTAGCACTTCGTATGTGTCTTGTGCATAATCAACTAGTTCTAGCACCACCTTTGAAAGAGTGAGCATCCATTGGCCGTCTTTCATATACTTAAGGTTGGGTTCCCATTCCAGAACATCGTTGTACTTTTCCTTCATATACGTCCATCGAGGTGCGTCTGAAAGTGTCTCTAGAAGGCATTCTATTTTATACGGCACCTCATCTAACTTATTTGGACCATAGGAGTTGTAACAACGGATCCCATAGAGAACCCTTCTAATATGAGTTTCAATTTCGTCAGTTGGTGCCATTTTGATCCCATGAGGATCATCCCTTAGCCTTTCCTTGAAACAGAAGTGTTTCCTTGGTATTCCATACTATAAGAGAGATTCAAATAAGTACAGAAAACAAGTGGGAAAGTGTAAACAGTTTATAAACCCTTGATCCCAGATCCCAAACCTAACGGTCACTTATTATTATTATTATTATTATTTTAAACCTAGGATCTGATACCACTCTGTAACGCCCCACCTTGAGGTGGTAAGCGTCACCGCCACGACCCAATCTCAAGCTCGAGATTGAATCGAAAACCTCTTGCAATATGATAATCAATATTACAAAAGAATAGTAGAAAAATCAACTTTTATTGCATCATATGACAAAAGTAAAGTTGAGGTTATTTACATGGCAAAACATAAAAAGACATAATACTAGGTTCACTCGCTACTGGTGGTTTTTCGGGTTTCCATGATTATCTGAAATTATTGAAAACATGGAGAAAATGAGGAAAGACCTCAATAATTATACTATGACATGTAAAAGAGACATGTTTATATCAAAAAGATTTCAGGTACGGTAAAGTTGTTATTTAAACAGTGTAGTGGAAGCATGTAAAATAACATTCTTAGAACACTTGCTTTCTTATTTCCATAGTCAATTCACATAGGAATAAAGAGACTTGGCCTTTAAAACATAAAACAACATGTGTGCGAGTTCTTGTAACTTGGTGTGCTTTATTAAGTATTATCTTAGTTCGGTGCACCTAGGGTCATCATAGACCCATCGACGTACGTCATTGATTACTTGGTCGGGATTTTACTTCCTTGGTTTACTTAACTCGCAAAACAACTTATCAAAAACTCTTGTTTAAACTTAACTTGGTAAGCATATATGTTGATGCTTAATAACATGTCATAGTGTAACATAAAATATGGCTTTTGCAGGCATAAAGACTTGATTTTCATGAATCGTTTAGGGCGCTGATTGAATTACTTAAACCACGTTTAAAAGTTAACAATACATATAATTACCTTAATTAGGCTTGTGTTCTTGTCGTAAAAGATTACGCCTTCTTAACTTCGTTGGTTACCGATCCCGTCGTGCTTGCTTAGCCTGCCCTTTCTTGCTTTCTCTCCCTTAGAATTACTTTAGGTGTTTGTTATTTTTTTTTTAAAGTCCTAAACTTGCCCTATTTATAGAGATTTTGGTGCCTGCCTCATTACAGGCATCGACGATGAGGGGACGATACGTGTGCTTGAGGTGTCACATCCTCGTTCACTGCTTGACATGCAATGGATTTGTCACAGGCGTCGATAATGAGAGGACGACACGTGTGGATAAAGTTTTGTTTGTTTAATTTAATCATCTTCGGTCATGTACCACTTGATATCGACGTGTTTTCGACGAACATCATCGTGCTTATTTATCTTGAATTTTTACATATGATATTTTCTTGAGTGTTTTAACTTACGTATGCTATTAAGATAGAGCGTATTATGCATTGTTTGGCTGCTCGTCTCCCACAACTCTACCTCACCCCTCTTCTTCTCTCCCTCTCCTCATACACACACCCATTTCACATTCAGTGAATTAGGGTTTCTCAATCCCAAATCTCACCCCCAAATTTCCATGGAACTCACCCCAATTTTCCAAATTCAATCCC
>JAOVYX010020923.1:0-16405 GCA_035668315.1 Drosera spatulata | reverse complement strand
TGATTCAAACAGGGCGCCTAGTATAATTCAAACAGTGCGTCTTTTTGATTCAAACAGGGCGCCTAGTATAATTCAAACAGTGCGTCTTTTTGATTCAAACAGGGCGCCTAGTATAATTCAAAATTGTGCACCTGGTTATTAATAACTGGAATAACATAATAATATATTGTTCTTACAGAGAAACATTCTTTTTGGTGCACACCTATCTTGTAACAAGAATGAAAAATGTAGTCGACATGCAAGACCTGTATGCAATTGTGACCGATGGAGCATTGACGAACCATGCCATGACGGCCTTCTGTACGTTGATGTTGGAAGAAGCACAATTGAAAGAGTAGAAACCATTATACAGTACAAAATGTTGGGTAAGAAATTACTCCCAAATACCAATGCCAAATGCCTTTACTACTTATATTTCAATAGCAAATTCAACAAAACAAAAACTCATATTGGATTATATAATGTGATGTAGCAAGTTGTTTTGAAAAGAGGAATTGCGGCAGAAAATACAATCATGAAGTCAATGAAGGAAAATAATCAACGACGGTGACATTTCTTCCCCATTGGACGTTGTTGGTGTTCGATACCGAAGAAAACAAGTGGACCCATCACAATTCCAAAAAACAAAAAGTTCCCTATGCAAGGGATACTGAGAAAATCGTAAGAAACAAATATTAATTGACAGATACAATTGATATTATAAAATAAAGCACTATAATGTAAACTAACTAATTTATATGTGTTGTGGAATGTGTAGAAAGAATATGTAGAAGAGTTCAACAAGGAAATAGCAAGGAAACATCAAGGCACACAAATTGTTGAAGAAGAACGGGAGAAGTACAGCACACAATTGATCATCAACACAATCTGGACTGTGGAGTGCACGTATGCCAATGGATAAATCTCCTTGTAAATGGACAATCGATTCCAAAGCGTTCTACACTGGAAGAAATACGACGATACAAAGCAAAAATGCCTGAGACATTGATTTCGCGATATCAGTTCAAAGATCCTGCACTACAGGAGGAGAATGATGAAGAGAAAGATGAAAATATATTCGATTGATGTATATTTTGACGATTTATACTAAATATATATTTTTATTGCAATTAAAAACTTAATTGATTGTCGGAATCTCTAATATCGTATTTGATTATGATTTTCTCATTAGAATGAAGCGGCGCTCTGTTTTATTTATTAAGACCCACTGTTTTAGTCAAACAGTGCGCCTTGTGCTGCCATCTAATTTTTTTATTTTATTGTTTTAGGTAAAAAAGGAACAAAGCATAATGTATGATAAATATAAAATAGTCAAACAATAGTACATGAATAGAAATAAGAATGCAATAGACAAACATAAAACAACACACTTGGTTTTGTTAACCTATTCAAAGTACTCACACGCACTGTTTCAATTACACAGGCGCACTGTTTGATTGAAATAGTATGCCTGAATAATACAAAACAGTGCGCCTATTGAAAAAATTTTTCAAAAATGAAAAACACAAATTTACAACAATGCATTAACAAAAATTGATAATATGATAGCCTTACAAATTAAAAAATCATTACATAGTACCCATCATTGGTTTTTTTTACCTCAAAAAAAAAAAAAAAAGAACAGAAGAAAAAATGAGTTGGCCTAACATAGAAAGAAAAATCTTTAAATGGGCTCGCGCCAACTTTGTTTGTTGTGATGATCAATCTTTTTGCACCTCGTACACCTCATACCCTTGCACTCTTCACCACTCGATGGAATACGACGTTTTTTGGGCCTATCAGGAAGTCTGCTCGAAGAAGGCGGATCCAATTCCACAATCACTTATGTAGTTATTTGGTCAATAATTGATGAAGGGATAGGACGGATGACAGCCTCATAGCACTTCATATTATTTTCAATAGAAAAATACGGATCGATCATGGTGCTCACGGACAAGGAAAACTTCATAAAAACACAGACGGCATGTAAACATGAAAAACCGCTTGCCTGCCACATACGACAAGGGCAACTCTTCTTTCTCACATTTACTGACGTTGTCGGATCCGACATTACTTCAAAAATAAACTCCGAAGATCTCTTCACCATAAAAATACGTGATTTCTTGAAAATCATTGAAAGTCTCCAACATCCTGGGACATAAATTCCCATTCCATTGTTCTACAACGCTTTGACGATTGTTGAACCACTCCATTAACTTTAAACGAATCCGATCATCCATCTGAGTGATAGGAAGCTCCCTCACGCCTAAAAGCCAAGCATTGAATGACTCCGCAGCGTTGGTTGTCATCTCGCCATAATGATAACCAACTGTAAAACTAATTGCTCACGTCTCGTAAGGCATAAGCGAAGCCTTCAATTCTTTAGCTAGATCACCTCCTCTAGTCTCAAATTCATTCAACTTATCATAAAACTAGGTGATGATTGGAGCATAGGCACAACTATGAAACTTATCAATGATACGCTGCTTGTATGACGACGGCATATTGGCACCTCTGAATCTAGCTTTCAAATTATCAATCAAATGCCGAAGACAATAGGAAAGAGGATGTTCTGAAAATACTTAGGGAAAGGCTTGTAACAGGCCTTGATTACGATCACAGACAAAATTGATCCTTCGTCCGAGAGGAATTGCTTGACGAAGCTCCGAAAGAAACCAATGCCAACTAGAATACGTCTCTTTATCAACCACAACAAAACCTAGTGGGAAAAGTTCTGCTACAAGAATGCTTCTAGTTTTCGTTTAATGCTTCCAGGCTCTTTTACAGTACTTAATGCAAGAAAACCACAGCAATTAAACGAAACAAATAGCCTGGAAACGAAACAAAGTCCTACAAAAGAGCCTGGAAGCATTAAACGAAACATGACTTCCTGGATTTAGTATAACATGTTTCGTTTAAAACCAAAACATTAAACGAAACATCAACCACAGCAAAACCACAGGCTATTTGTTTCGTTTAATGCTTCAATAATATTCATGTTCTAAAATGCTACAAGAATCATATATAAAGAGCCGCACTGTTTCAATTACACAGGCGTACTGTTTAAAAGAAACAGTGCGCCTGACTACAAAATACCAAAAAAAAATTACTAATGGAAAAAAAGGCATACTCCTATTTGCATCTTTTCCTGTAACTCCTAATGTGACTCCATAAAAATCACCCTTCAAGAATGTGCTATCAAAGAAAAAGCAAAGGTCTACAGTAATTAAAACCGACAATTGAAGCATTAAACGAAACAAATAGCTTGGAAAAACGATTCGATCCTTCTTTATGGTAAGTATAACATGACTTCCTGGATTGGTACTGATAAGTGCCTGAATATATGGCTTCAATTTCAAAAATCACCACCAAGCATCATCTTTGCCTTCTTTACGGTTTTCCAAGACTTCTTATATGACAAATCCAAATCATAGATGGTTTGAAAATTACTTCTGACCTGGTTTGGATTGAAATTAGGATCGTGATGTATAATTTCCAAAAGAGAATTAACCAACTATTCTGTCTTCATCGACTTCATTGAACCCGCCGGGAAAAACAACTGTCCACAAGTGTGGACATTGTTTAGCTTCCTTATGAAAATGACTTATTGTAACAACACAATGAAGGCTTGACAAACCATTGACAACCATCATCTTTCTTAAAACAGATAGCATGAACCCTATCGTTCTCTTTCCTCTTAAAACTATATCGAAATCCAATTTCACTTGCATAAAGTGCAAGGGACTTCCTGAATTGCTTTACGCCATCAAGAAAAACTTGGCCAACATTTTGAATCAAATTTGACCAATAAAAAAAATGCAAGGGTTGATCACAAATGCTCGACGAAGCAACATCCAACTGAAGCAACGATTCACGCACAACATCATCACCAAAATCATCATTTATCTCAGAATGATGATTATGATTAGAAATTTGATCCCTAAAAATTGTAGAACGTTATAAAATCCTACACACATGGAATCATTACAAAGGCACACTGTTTGAGATTATGACACATTGTCATTACTCAGGCGCACTGTTTCTTCAAACTGGTGCACTATTTCATTTCCATCATCAGAAACCACACTCGAACCCGTTCCTCCACACACCACATTCACATCAATTGATGATAAACGATGACATCGCGATAGCTCAAACAATATCAACAAATCCTCTTGATCATTCAACAAGCATCTTTCATGACCGGATGCTAAATAATATAAATTGAATTCATTCGATGAGCAGATTTTGAAACGATCTCGTATCTTTTCTACAACATATTCGAAATCCAAATCCGAATGACATAAAAATGAACGAAATATAGCCCCAAATCTACAAATAAAGATGACCTTCTCATCCATTGAAACAGAAACGAAGACAAAATCTGATGATTTCGAATGACAAATCTGATGATTTGAAAGAAAAAAAAAACAATCAAAAAGGTGACAGCTATGGCAAAGCAGCGCGCTAGTTTTGGGGGAAAAGAAAACTGTATCATATGGGAATTATTTTTGCATATTGTATGGAATGGGAATTTTTTTGTAAAAGGTATACCCCAAAGGAATTTTCTGAAATTTCAAAGGATTTGGATTTGTTTCCATTGGTACGAGACTTTAGAGGGTGAAAGGGGTGTGATCAGTGTGTACCATGTGCTGGGCACGCGTGCCTAAAAGGGTGGCATGAAAAACATGTAATTAGATTAAAAAATTGAAAACTTTTATGTATTTTGCTATTCCAATGAACAATGTTGCATATTTTTTCCTTAGTAGTATGAGGAGAATATAGTTGCCTTGTCAATATTTGTAACCCGTTTGTTTACATAATAAAAGGTACTTCATGCATCTCATTTATTTTATAATGATTTGACCTGACATATTTGTAGATTTGAACTTTAACTCGTATCACAGGACGATGAAGCAATATTGTTTGTGCGGAGTTATTATGAGATATTAATGATAGTTTAAGTTATATTGCTTTAATTTTGGACCAATGACGTAAGTTTATTCTATCACTAAGATTAAAAACGAAGTTTCTCATTATACGTGTTGAGCAGCATCGTAAGAAATCATTGTTAAATGATTGTCCTAAATGAACGTTTATGAGACCACCTATCACCCACTACTAACTTTTTGTCCCAAAATTTTATTAAGCAGTTTCTATATTTAGCGATGACCAGTAACCACATTCGTACTTTTCACACAATCTCGGACACAAATTTTGAAAGGTCCTTACAAAGACACCAGCCAACTCACTACTATATACACAACCCTTTTTTACGGACTCCTTTTCTTTGTTTTGCATTAGGCTTGTTCCTTTTCACAACAAATCCTCCAAATAATTAAAACAACCCTACACACATCACCCAGCAAACGTGATAATGTTGATGAATTGATGGGAAACACTGTTAGGAAAATAGATTCCTATGAAGAGGACTACACCAGTAGAGACAATATTAGAGTACATTAGTAACATGTAATACATAATCCAATATAAATAACTAGAGAAGATGAAAAGATATAAGGATCGATGGCATAGAATCGTAGACAATGTTATACTCTCTAGGTATTAGTTGCCCCTACTTTCGAATGTATAGAAGATTGCTTCGAGTTTCAAGTAAATACACATTCAAGATACGACTAAGCCACTCATTGGGTTCTGCGTGAAGCAAACACGAAGAATCAACACTCTCAATCTTCTTTGAAGTAATGACAATCCAAAATAAAGAATTGGAGATTTTTAACATGAAGTTTGGGGTGGATTGAATAATACTTTCTTCTTGTAATTGATTTTGAATCAACAACATAATAATATGTTTTGGGTTTGAATATTTATAGGAAAAATAAGTCCCAAACCTATTAGATTCATCTTCACACGAAACGATACAACTATAGGCATTATTTTTTTGTGGGAAAAAATAGTTTATAACTGATTCTGTACAAGTCATGGTCGTGAAGTATCATGGTCACAATCGTGATCGATTTGTACAATTTTAGTTTTGGGCAATGGCAGGTTTCACGATCATGAAAGACCCTTTCACGGCCGTAAAGGCACCAGTTCACGGGCATGAACTCCAATGTTTACGAGCATGAACTCCAATGTTCACGGGTGTGACACCCTGTTGTTTAGAAACACACGAACCAGTATACTCACTCACTGGTATGACTACTTTGTTCATGGCCGTGACAGATTAATATTAATGGAAAAATAGTTCTGTCAAAGTTCAAAAAAATACTATACACGCACGAAGTATTTTGTTGCTCGTTGAGCACTATTTACCTAAGCCCAAGCCCAAGTCCGACTCGACGTGGGGTGGCATGGCGTGGCACGCGCATGTGTTTCCAAAGCCCACAATGTCTTTCATTTAATTCAAGAGAGATTATGTGGAAAGAATCTTATATATGCTCACTCCATTTCCCCCGCCCCCAATGTGGGTAAAGGTTTTAAAACAAACCTTTTTTTGCTCCCTTTCACATAGCATCTCTACAAGTTTCTACACAAACTTGATACACATTTTATGTCACACTTTATGTAACGTTTTATGTAACATTTATGACATATTATATATCTTTTAACTATACTTAAGGGAGCAAAATCTCAACTATTGCCTATTTGGTTTGAAACTCCTTTACCTAATTATCTTTGAGCATTGTATGCATAGGGATAGGTGGCTTTTGTTTTAAACCTTCCTTAGTGTAAACCCCTCAAAGTCACATCGATTTATTCAGTGTTAGCAGATTAAACCGGCAAACCATGTGATATGACCCGAGTGACCACACAAACACAATTCTCCTACCTCGATGAGAATTTGCTCACGTAGTACTATTATGGCCATGTGCAAATCCCGGATTCATGAACATTTAGGGTGTAAACCATAAAACAACTCATAAGAAGCGACACCACTTCTAGTTTATATAGGTGAAGTTTTGTGTCTCTGTTACTAGAGCACATTAGGAAACCTCGTTAAGAGTTATGAAAATTCAACCTTAAGAACATAACGGAATCGTATTGTCTTCTTCTTAATGTGGGGCAAAGCTTGCGACAATACAACAATCAATCCTGACGACTTGTTTTTATCAGATTAAACCTAAGGATCAAGTGTCTTCCTCGGAGTTAGGTTGGGTTACCATCGCTACTAATTTAGAATGGTTTCAGTCCATTTGTCTTTTATTACAATTTACCCATTATTAGGTTAGCAAGAGGATTGATAAAATTTTGTGACTTGACTTTATATAGCAATGTCATGATGCCAACGTGTATCAATTATCTAATCTCATATCTCGACGACAATACAACAATCAATCCTAACGACTTGTTTTTATCAGATTAAACCTAAGGATCAAGTGTCTTCCTCGAAGTTAGGTTGGGTTACCATCGCTACTGATTTAGAATGGTTTCAGTCCATTTGTCTTTTATTACAATTTACCCATTATTAGTTTAGCAAGAGGATTAGTAAAATTTTGTGACTTGACTTTATATAGCAATGTCATGATACCAATGTGTATCAATTATCTAATCTCATATCTTACACTTTATCCGTCTAGACTTATCGTCATAAGTGCAATTTTATGCACCATTTTGAATGATTCATATCATCTTATAATGAGTTTTAGATAATAGAACTATGACATTTATTAGTGACTTAAAGTTTCACTTATATGTAGTACTCCCAACATGGAGTATGACTTTTCGATATCCTGTCATGATGTTCAAACTTCTTATTTCAAAGTTTTGATCTTTAGAATATGAGAATTGATGTTTAAACTTCCAACTTGAAGTTCTTTCACTTCCTCACTTAAAGTAGGATAGGTTGCATGAACGCATTCTTTCATGCTTTGATCTTGTCACCCCACTATTCAAGAATCAAGAATTTCTTGAAATGTGATAGGCTTTATCGTTTTGGATTCCTCAACGTTATATACTATATTAAGTTTTATTTGCATGCTTGATTTTGGTATAATACATGTTTGAAAATCCACAAGTATATATCAAGTATACTTTGAACATCACATATTCATGGATAATTCTTTAATCATGACAATTTTCAAGTAAGAAAAGTCCTTTGCTTCTCATGTCATCTCAATCATGACCTTGATGAATAAGCCATTCATTGTTCCATCTTCAACAATTTATCAATGTAAGTAATTCAATGCCAACATGCATCTTTATTTTATATTCTTGATATATCCATCACAATATACCATTGGGCATCACCGCAATGTACATAATTCATTATACAATGTGTTCTCAAAGAAACACACCCACTCAACATGGAGTTGTTATATTTCAAGACCAAATGATCATAAGTGACTAAACAATTAAAATATGTACACATATCACTAGTTACTATCATTTCTTATTTGATATATAATGTACATATTTTACAAATCAAGATTCATTTTAGCAATGAATAATCATACATTGTATCATATCACTATTTATTGTCAATGTTCACAATATAAATAGTCCATCATCACAAGTATACATTCTTAGTACATTAACATTGACCTAAAATAAGTTCTTGATCATTTTTCTTAAAGTTTCACTTAGACATTGAACTAATGATCATAGAACTAAGTGAACATTTCCACATTTCATTGAATATTTCATACACTTTTTTATTACAATATGACAACACCTTTTATCATATTTGATTTCATTTGAGAACTTGTAGGCAATCAATTTCTGTTGGTGATTGCAATCGGATCAAGTAGGCGACAGTAATCAAAGTTTGGATATATGTCCATTTTGTAGACCATATAATTAAAGTCCGTAGGCAATTCACAAACAAAAACTATAGATAATCAGATTTGTTCTTAATTCAGTGTATAGAATTATTATTAAGTCATTATCTCGTCATACCACTAATCTCTATGTCATTTTACCAATAGGTTTAGTTCAACACTATTGATGAGTCAAAGATAATACCAAAACAAAAAAGCTCTAACTTTCCATTATATCACCACTTCAATAGATATGCACTTACACGTCTTCCATCTCATCTCATGAAAGATGTCATGCTTTCTTCGCCATGAACATTTTGTATTCATCACTCTCTTTTAACAATGAATCTCCTCATGGCCATTCCAACTTTGATTCACCACATGTTCCCAACGGTGAATCCACAGTGGGGGTTGTGGGGTCTATAGCCTCCACTAGATGTATACAAACACTAAAGAGGTACACTTATTTCTAGTTGACATTGATAGTTGAGTGTTTGTTGATTAAGTGGAGAGACAGATGGTCTTAGGTTCAAACCGTGACTATAACTCTTATAGTCACCACTGAGATCTATCATCATTGTGTTTTGTTTCTATGAAAAAAGTCCTTTTTTCTTTCTGAAATTTAGTCCTCGTCTTCTTCTTATTTTTTAAGAGAATTAATTTATATAAATGTTTATATTGAAATTAAACCACTTTGTTCTTTGTTTACTTTATCACAAATTTTTCCCCAACAAGTAAAGACATATCATAAAAATTATCTCTAAATGAAAATATGATAATAGAATAATTAAGTTCAAATACGAAATCTTTTGTTTGAAATTAATCTTTTTGTTATAAAACTACACTTTTTTATTTGGACAAATTATTTCGACATCATACTTAAGTTTTTTTTTCCCTTAAGTTATAAAAAAAAAATCTAATGTCATCAAAACAAACTAAAAATAGTATGTGATGATATGTAAACTTCAAATGTATTAACAAGAACAATTAATAATATAAACAAATTAACTATTCCTTTATCTATTCGATTAGCCCCAACACTGAGAAAATTCTGCATCCGCCACTGTAAGTTCCTACTATCAACGGAAACATGATAACATTAGGTTCAATGGGGTGGATAAGAATCTTGTGTGATGTGAGTTACAAAATCACATAGTCATATTCATAATTAGAAATCATTGATCAACACGAGACACTTATCTTTCTTCGGACTCAAACATCATTTGACAATTCATAGCCTTTTTCATCATTCATTATTTGTCGTTCATCTTTCAACATAGTTGTTGCACTCTTGCCATCATGTTCCCGTCATTTCCATGATTGAATTATTCTCTCGCCCTTATCGACAATCTAGTATCTTAAAATTGTTAGAAAAATGGATTCCTGTGAAGAGGGTTATACGAGGAGAAACAACACTAAAATCCGTTAGTAACATATAATCCATACTCCAATATATATAAGTAGAGAATATTGAAAGGTATAAGGATGGATATGCTTAGAATCGTAGACAATGGTCTACTCTATTAAGGTATTAATTGTCCTATCTTCGAATGTGTTGAAAATTATTTTAGGTTTCAGGCAAATACACCTTCAAGATATGACTAAACCTCTTGTTGGGTTCTGCGTGAAGCAAATACGAAGAATTATCCCTTGAAAACTTCTTTGAAGTAGTGACAAACCTAGATTACAGAATTGTAGATTTAAATATGAAAATTGGGGTGTATTGAAGAACACTTTCTTCTTGTGTTTGATGATGAATCAACAACATAATAATGTGTTTTGAGTTTGATATTAATAAGGAAAACTAGTCCTATACCTATTTCTTTCGTCTAAACACAAAAGGATGCAATTATAGGCATGAATTTTGGTGGGAAAAATTAGTTTATAACTGATTCTGTACAGGTCACGAACGTGAAGTATCATGGTCACGACCGTGACATTGATTTGCACAATTTTACTTTTGGGTAATAGCACGTTTCACGGCCATGACGGCATCCGATCACGGACGTGAACTCCAATGTTCATGGGCGTGACACCCTGTTTCTAAGAAACACACGAACCAGTATACTCAATCACTGACGTGACTGCTTTATTCATGACCGTGACAGATTAATATTGATGGAAAAATAGTTCTGTCAACGTCCAAAATTATATTATACACGCGCAAAGTATTTTGGTGCTCGTTGATCACCATTTAGAAACCATAACTCGGCCCGACATGGCGTACGCACGTGTGTGTTTTCAAAGGCCACAACGTTTTTTATTTAATACAAGAGAGACTATGTGAAAAACATCTTGTATATGTTCACTTCATTTCCTCAAGACCAATGCGGATAAAAGTTTCCAAACAACCTCATTTTTCTCCCTTTCACATTGCATCTCTACAAGTTTCTATACAAACTTGATTCACATTTTATGTCACACTTTATGTAACGGTTTATGTAACATTTATGTCACATTATACGTCCCTTAACTACCCTAAGGGAGGAATATCTAAACAAACACAACACTCTTACAGCTAGCCTCATTAGATTATTAGGCTACACAATAACAAGCAACATTATTCACTTACATCCATATTGATGTTTTATTATGTAACACTAGTTACTGATTAAACTACAATGAAATAGCTGTTGCTCTGTTAGTTGTTGTATTATCTTTGTTCCAAGGATAGCACCTATAAGGCATGACAATACACGGTCCATCAGGACGTATATTCCACTCACAAACGCCACCATAATATAGGCAGCTATCCCTTCTTTGTACATAAATATCAAACCAGCGAAATTGGTCCTTCCATCTAAAGCCGCAAAAGAAAAGTGTACAACCAAACCAACTTGGGCCGAATCTAAAGTTGTATATCTCTCGATATTTAAGTACATGAACACCGAGATCATCATCCTTGGATTTGCAATGAAGAGTGAGGTCGATATCTAAGCCCAAATCATTTACTACTCGGACCGTCACTTTGCCAAAAAGATTGCTCATACAGATCATAATTATGATTCCGAGCATCAAAATTTTGTAGATCGAGTTCATCTTCTTTCACACTCACACAATGATATGATTTGAGTTGCAATGTCGTGGATGGAGGAGGAAAGACAAAAACAATAATATGTTTTTATGGAATCAGCATACTCATTTATATCATTATATGGTAAACATATAAGACTAATTTTCATGAAATTAATTCACTAATTAAATCCTAGGTTCAAGAAAAAGAAAATGAACTAATTATATCATCTTTGGTTTGTTCTACACAATTCATGTTTTCAAAAGTTAAAGTTGTAATTAAACTCCAAATTCATTACTTTATTTTAATACTTGTTTTGTTTCTTGGACACATCTTATTAAATATAAACTAAGATTTTATCTTTTTAAAACAAAGCAAGGCCATTAAATGCATTGATTGATTTTACTATACTTTGTTGTGTATATGTTCATGAACTTCTATTGGTAGTCCGAGGTTTTAGGTCAAATTGATTATTCAATGTGATATCAGAGCATGTATGATATTAAGGTCATGATTTCGATTCTTGTCTCCCCTAATCTCTTTATTGTCAATTGTGAACATTCTATCATCTGTACGGGACTTTAGGTGAAGCTTATTCTTCGATATGGTATCAAAACAGATATGAAATTGAGATCACGTTTTCGATTACTATCTCCCCTAATCCCTTTGTTGCCACCACATCTGCTCTCCTAGTAGATACCTTGAAAGAATCTTGAAATGCCGTTGCATCACCTAGGAAATACAAGTTCTTACATGTTGTCACGGTTCATACATATTTTTAGGAATGTTTTGTTTCATCAAACAAAATCGAAGATAGAAGACCAACAAATCTCTCCAATTACGAATTAAAATAGATGATATTTTAATCTATCTTTAATATTTCATGATCAATTTCAAAAAAATATCATGTAATCATAATAGGGATTATTGATCACTTGTTAAATACCGATGTATCAAAGTCGAGATAGATTAAGTTTGTGATAATCAAGTATAGTTTTTTTTACAATTTTTATTGAATGTTAATCAAGTATAGTTTTTTTTACAATTTTTATTGAATGTTAAGGATAGATTAAGTTATAAACTTTAATTTTGGATTAAAAAATTCATTTTTAATATTATTAAAATTAATAACAAAATATCTCAAAATATATATCAATACAAAAATTATAAAACGAAAAAAATATTAAAATCGAAATTTATTTCATTTTAAAATTGTTATGTAACAATCCACCTGATTGATGGGACCACAATTCCATTGGTAACTTTTTTGTCCCAAAATTTTTTGTTGACACTCTTCACGGCTCCACAAGTTTCGGACACGGGCACACAAATTCCTCATTGTCTACACAAAGTCGTAAGTCAAAATTAGTGTAATTTTCCCTTTCTTGCAAACCCTTTTGCTTTTCTTTGCTTTGTCCTTGTTCAATATTCCTTGCTCACAAGAATCCCTCCAAATAATTAAAGCACCCAATACATATCACCCGTCAAACATGATCATGTTGATGAATTGATAACAAACACAACAGTCTCACATCTCTAGCCTCACTCCCTCTCAGTCACTGTATTTTTCTTTCCATTGTAAATCTCAAAGATTTGAACTTTGAATGCAATTTCTACTTTTTGGTATTCCTCACTTTATCTTCATCCCACGCCAAATTCTCCCTTTTTGAGCCTATTCAAGTTTCCCTCCATCAGTGGGAGATCTGGGACATGGGAAGCATGCTGCATTGTCAGGTGATTGAAGAAAAGAAAAATGTGATTTTTGGGGGTTTAATTTTGTTGGTTTCTGTGGTTTTGGTGAACGAAATGCAAGTGGGGTTTCTAGGAGGTGATGTGGGTTTTGATGGGTTGCTGCATATGGGTTTTCTAGGGTTTGATGGGTTGCTGCATATGGGTTTTCTAGGGTTTGATGGGTTGTTGCATTTTGGTTTGGTAGTGTTTGATGTGGATTTTGATGAGTTGCTGCGTTTGGGTTTTAGAGGGTTTGATGTGGCTTTTGATTATTTGGTGTTTAGGGGTTTATAGGATGTGGTGATTTTTTGACGCTTTTGGGTTTCTGGGTGCAGTGCTGTTCATTTTTGTTGTGTTGGGTTAGTGTTTTTTGGGTTCCTGGGTGTAGTTGATTTGGTAATTTTAGGATAGTGTACAATATGGGTGTGCATATTATGCAGAAAGTGTAGTTGATTTTGGTAGTTTTGGGATAGTGTACAATGTGGGTGTGCAGATGATGCAGAATGGTGCCTCTATCAGACCTCATGTAAAAGGCTAAAAGCTCGGTCTGTCGTTACTGTCGTTCGAGTGTGAAAGTGTTTGTTGGGTCGGCATTGTTCTCAGGGTTGCTGGGTTTCAGTTGATTCTTCAATGAATCATGCTTCAGAGCAGGCCATTGTCATGTTTGTGCCTTCATTCGAAATCATTTCAGTTTAGCTGAAGTCAATGCAGGGGGGAATCTAAGGTCTCGAGGTGTATATTTAAGGGTTTTTTGTACCTAATTATTAGGGGATTTTGTTGATTTTGGACTTTGAAGTTGTTTTAAGTGCTTATGGATTTTGTTGGAGATAGATGCTCAGTGTCTTTCTTGCTAGCTTTCATCCTTCCGGATTTCGTATGCTTTTAATTTTAGCGAGTGTTGCTAATGCCAGTCAATATCTCAAGGCTGTGAATTTCCTCAAAGACTGTGGTCAAGAAACCATGAAGTTTTGATGTGATTGAAATTTTAGAGTACCAAAAAGGTGTCAATATCTACAGTGCTGTAAGACTATGACTTCTAGGGAGGTCACTATGTTAGCGAGAATGGTTTGAGTATGGAGGGCCACAGGTTCAAATCCTGTCATCCCTGTCTATTGCTTTTATCTGCTTTGAGGTCATTTCAAGACTCTTTTGATAGATTATTGTGTTTTCAAGTTATTTGTGACTGTTTCATGATGTTTTTACCATAGGAAAAAAAGCGAAGAATGCTGATTGGTAATAAAGTTCTACTGCATATTTGTTGTTGGCTGCTGCCTTTTTCAAAAAGTATTCATCTGCTTCCACTTCATGTGACCAGTCAAAGCTTTTGGGCCTGTTGATGCACTAGAGACCCTTATTTGAAATCACTGTGGGGAATCTTATATTGAATAAGACTAAGGTTCCCAAAATGGCTAAACTTATGTGCCATTGCATTTCTACTGTTAGGAACCTCAGTCTTATAAACCCATCGTCAGAGCGATACTGCATATTGATCAAACTTATATAATCCTCTTATAACGGAAGTCTTTTCGTTTTGAGCATGTGTGCATTCCTGATATGGATCTTTACTGTATCCAGTTCTATTAATGTGAATGATTTCTTTGCTTTTGTAGGGCTGAATCTCCTCCTATCTCTGTAAAAGGCGAATATCTCCATTACTGAAATGGAGCAGTATGAAATTCTGGAGCAGATTGGAAAAGGAGCCTTCGGTTCTGCCCTTCTCATCAGGCATAAAATTGAAAAGAAGAAGTAAGGCTTAGTCAATCAGTTGGACATTAAACTTCAAGCTGACAGAGTGCCATTCGATGTGCTACTTGATCATAATTTGGTATAACTTTTGTAGGTATGTCTTGAAAAAGATACGTCTTGCCCGCCAAACTGATAGGACTCGCAGATCTGCTCATCAGGAGGTCAGTGTTGCATCTATATTTCTTTTCTTGTTGAGGAGAGCATACTAGAGTTGGACTGCTTTTTTACTTGCTTTCACTTTTTAAACAGGTGACAACCAAAAGTTTTTATTGTTCAGGATTTTTAGCTTTGCTTGCATTTATATGACATGCCACTACAAACTTGCATGCCTCTACCATATATGATGCTTTCATCTCTTCTTTTTGAAGCTTAAACTTGTGGTAGATGGCTTCCTCGATATAGTTTTGCTACGGGTGTGACTAGAGGTCACAAGTTTGGCTCATGACATCCCTGTATATATTTAGCAATCCAATTGGTGTCTAGTGCCTAGTCCATGCTTCAAGCTAAAAGGCACATTGGCGTGCAAGTGCTCTTTAAGAATTAAGATATAGATAATATTTGTGTGCGTTGTTCGGACAAATTTAAACTTTAAGTGGATTTGTTTCTTCAACCGACATAGTCAAGACACCATGTTGAGTTCGTACAATCCACGCTACATAAAAGCAAATGGTTATATTTCCTATTGTCTTTAGTTATTCTTGTTTTTGTTATGCTGGCTTTGAGCTTGCTGCTTTTTCGTTTTATTTCCATCCCTGATAGTTTTTATGAACTTTTTCAGATGGAGCTGATTTCGAAGATAAGGAACCCTTTTGTTGTGGAGTACAAAGATTCATGGGTGGAAAGGGTCAGTAGATAACTTTGTGTTACCATTTATGCTGATCTAGTCTGCTATAGGTATCCAGTTCTAAAAATTATGTGTCGTGATGCGACACAGAAGACAGTTCCTTGAAGGACAAACTTCTTGGATTGTATTTTCCCATATTTATGATAAACATGTATGCCCACACTTGCAAACCTGCATGATTAGTCCCCTTAATATTCGTGGGTCCTTTGTAGGGTTGCTATGTCTGCATTGTCATAGGCTACTGCGAAGGAGGTGACATGTAAGTTTTCAATTTACTCTTTGAATCTTCTATGAATACGAATAAGCTCTTTCTTCAGGACCTGATCTAGCTATCACCATGTCATTCTAGGGCTGAAGCTATCAAAAAAGCTA
>JAOVYX010020922.1:0-16405 GCA_035668315.1 Drosera spatulata | reverse complement strand
TTCCCTAGAATTGCACTAATTGCATACACATTATCCTTGTTTTCATGGCTTTTGTCATAATATAACCGAGGAAAAAAACTCAAGTCCTTATTGGGCAATACTTTAACTTAATGAAATAGTACGCCATAAACATGCTTCCTGAAGTAATGACCCAAACTACAATATGACCATTAAGCTTTAGAGGCATATTTCACTCTTGTTTAACTTCCTTGATTGGAACCGCACCTTTAAATGACTTCTAGTTTAATCCATCAGGTGAAAGAATGCAGATAACACGGCAACTTGAGGCATTCCCACTTTTAATTTCCTAGCAAGAACGACTAAGCAGTTTCTTGTTTGCTAAATTCTTATAGTTAGCAGAGTATTGAAAAGGAGGGGAAATAAATCATAGCATGAGTAGCTTCTGGAGGGAGGTGAAAGTTCTTTGCTAAATGTAGCCTAGATCTAAAAACCACTGTCCTCAATATTGGATGCCAGTTATCAGATGATATAGGAGATATGAATGAACATCGGATATCCTTTGTGTTACAATCGAAGGTCTGTTGATTTTACCGTCACTTGAAAATTACTGTTATTAGCCTAAACGGGTTAGATAAAATGTTACAAATATAACACCAATGAGCGAAATATAAAGTGCACACATAAAAGGAGACATACATTTACGTGAAAAATCCTTGTGAGAAAAATCACTAGTGGCTACCGACGATGTAGAAATCCACTCGACAAAGGAGGTATACAAATAAGGTACACCCGAACAACGATAACAATAAGAGATAAAAAATTTATGCTTTCTTATAACTAACCTCTTAAACTCTAATTTAGTATGTGATAGTGTTTTTTATGCTCTGCAGAAATGCCTCCAATTGAGTTCCTTTAAATAGCCATGATTCCACATTCAAAATCGTGTACTATGTTGGAAGCCGTGTATCGTGTGAGCTACTCCATCACCTTAGTCAAGAATGAAGAGCTTCACAAAACACAAAAATACCCCATATATTAATGTGGTGGAGGTTTGTTGTCCTATGGTGATTTGTGTCACACTCATAGGACAACAAATCTTCACCTTTAATCATTATCAAATATCTCATCAAATTTTTTATTGTCGTCGAACAAGCTTCACGTTGGCTAAAGTAGAGCCTAGCCGTTTTCCACTTCTAAGAGATTCAAACAATAACGAAACTTTAATACAGGAATTGATTTCGTTAATATATCTGTTGGATTCTCTGCAGTAAAAATCTTGATTACCTTGACATCCTTCATATCCAGTACAAAATAATAATGGATGTCAATGTGCTTAATCTTCTCATGAAGCATCTAGTCATAAGTCAAGTGAATGGCTGAAGAACTCTCATAATGAACCATTGTGATGTCCTGTTTTAAACCTTAGTCTAAAGCCAAATTCCTCAGCCAAATAGCTTCCTTTATAGTTGATGCAATAACCATAAACTCTACCTTTGCAGTGGCTTGAGCCACTGTACCCTGCAAAGTTACCTTCCAAAAAACAAGTCTATCACCAAAAGTAGATATGTATCCTGTAAGTGACCTCCGATAATCCAAATCTCCAACATAGTTCTGGGAACCCCTCAACATTGTAGCTCCCTCTACCTCATCTTGAATCATGGACGAGACTCAATGCCAATCAACTCTTAAGGTACCTTAGGATCTACTTCACTGTCTGCTCATGTAACGACTAATAACTTACACTGTCTGTGAAAAATCGGATCGAGTACAAATCATAGCGTACATCTGGAAATCAAGTGCGCTCGCATAAGGTACTAAGGTCATATTCTTCAACTCGTCCTTAGTCTTCAATGAGAGCTCTATTTTATACATTTCTTTTTTCTTTTTTAAAGGCCTATTTTGGGCAAATTCATTGCTCTATATAAGCGTCAAGCATACAATACATTCATTGGGAGCTCTACTAGCCTAGCACCCTTATGATGACATTATGTAACTGCAGAAGCTATCTCATGGGCGGCTTTATTCGCGTCACTTATAACCGAAGTGCAATGAACCTCATGGAAAGACTCTATCAATATCAAACTCTCATCGATGACTCTCCAAGGATCGACAAAGACACCTCAAGTCTTGCCTCAAGTATAAAAATCTTCGTCTTATTGTCCCATTCCAGTATGACATTATTCATCCAGTGTAACCTTACCATTTCTAATCCCAGCTGAGCTCCCACGGCCTCTCCAACCTCTGGTCCAGAACTTGAGGAACGTTACAGCCCGTAGCTGTGATCACTCCCCTTGAATGGTCACTCGTCATAGCACTCAAGCTCAATATCCCTAGAACCCACTGCACCACATCTACATTTACCTTCATCATCCCCATAGGAGGCCTAGACCATTTGCTGAGGCGTTCTTGAATGCCATAACCTGAGCTTGTTTGAGGAGGAGGAGAAATCACTTTTCGATATTCGAAAGCCTGGTTACCTGCTGGGTGATAAATTAGGCAAGGCAATTTTCATTGAGACCTATGGATTATAGCATTCCTGTTCGACCATATACCATTCAGAACACTCGTCACAATTTCCACTTCTGTTGGATCTAAGCTCTTCATAATCGTATCGTACCTTCAAACAAGCTGAGCTAGTCTGACATCTGAGGAATAACAATCGAACCATAGCTAAACACTCGTGATGTTAACTCAAGCGTACCAAGTATATGCTTTATGGTCATAGAGACTTAAGTAAACAACGGGCATTTGTCATCCAATACCATTCCCTTGGCCCTCAAGTTCACTCTCATAGGATGACAGTCGCAACATGCGCTCCATAGTAATGTCCTTATTCAAGACGGAGAGTTAATTTTTCATAACTTCTTCCACGCGCTTGGCGATACTGGAGCATAAAAATCACATATCATTTTCCACACTCTGCTCATATCCGAGATCCAAGTCCCTCTGATAGCTAGCTCGAGAGAAAAAGAAGCTCGTGTTTCGATCACCTTCCCAAAGCCAAGTTACATATGAACGTTGAACCCAATATACTTCTTCGTGCCTAAGCCACTCGTCGAGGACAGATTTGACTTAATCTCCTCTAGGGTCTTTTCATTGATAGGTGTTGACGGTGCGGCGGTATGACTCAAATCTGATCCGCGTGCCTTCGTCGCGTTCGTCTCCGTGTGAAATTCTCCGCG
The DNA here is from genome assembly GCA_035668315.1 of Drosera spatulata. Classification (NCBI taxonomy): domain Eukaryota; kingdom Viridiplantae; phylum Streptophyta; class Magnoliopsida; order Caryophyllales; family Droseraceae; genus Drosera; species Drosera spatulata. The sequence goes on along the minus strand of JAOVYX010020922.1, from coordinate 13,262 downwards.
TTTGTTTCTCCGTGTTTCCCGTGTTCAGATGCGCGTGATGTTGTGTATAAGAAATATTGATGGGGAAGAGAAAGGAGAAAGCAAGAGAGCAAGGAGCCGGGGAGAGTTTGGTGAGAGAGGAAGGGAGATCAGGAGGGTGTTTGGTGGGGATAAGATGTGGAGAAGTCACTATTCACATATACACATAAAAACACATTGAGGGTTTCAGGGATTTGTTTTAGAGATTATTATCTCTATCCCTTATCATGAGATTCTCAATATTTTGAGTGTAACCCCTTTTGTATTTCCTCTTTTGGTTAGTGGATTTTTCGTCGTCGGCGACCGCCCGTGGTTTTTTCCGAAAGGGTTTCCACGTAAAAATTTTTGTCTCGTTTATTTTTACGCACTTATTATTGTTTGTGTTTATTATTAACTGACCCGTTCGTAACAATAGGCCCCCATATGGAGAAGTTGCCGCCGCCTCTCTTGTTTTTGCTTAATACCCCGTCGCGACTACTCCATGTTGATAACGCCATCCCTATTTTCCTGCTCTTTCTTGGAACACTAGAACCACCTTCCATACTAGAAGGCGCTTCTGACACTGTCTTGACCACGCTTTTACACTCCGCATCATCGTCCCAAGCCAACTCATACCTAAAAATCCGGGTCTCCTTCAGTCTTGTAATTTCCATCTCTCCAACCATCCCGTCCCACTTAACTGAGATTACTAGGTGGTCCGAAGATGGCATAACAATGTTGAGAACCTAAGCACTTGAGAATAGATACAACCAGGCAAATAAGAGATAGCCCTATCCAACCTTTCCGTTACATACGAACCTCCATGCACTCGACCACTCCATGTGAAATTGGGATCCGAGTACCTCAGATCTACTAGGCCATAAGCATCTAGGATGTTCTGAAAGTCTAGCATCTGACGATAATCTCCAGGCAACCCGCCTCTCTTTTCACTGCTCACAAGCACCTCAGTGAAGTTCCCTCCACAAAGCCATGGAAGATTCACTTCAGACCCCAAATTAATTAAAGTATGCCAGAATTCACATCTACGGGCCATTATCGGCTCACCATATATCCATATGAACAACCGTTTTCAACCCACCCCGCTATCGTCCACCACAACATCAATATAGTTCGGGTTTATTCTCATTGTCGAGACCTTCACCTCCTTGTCCCAAAGAAGAGTTAACCCTCCACCACTCCCCATACCCGAATCATCCATGCCATTACGATATCCCACCTTCCTTTTTAGCCAATCCAAGTCTCGATTATTCATCCTAGTCTTCGCAAGGAACACTAGATGGGGATTCTCTTTCTCAAGCAGAGACTTGAGAGATCAAATTGTCGAAGGATTTTCCAACCCCCCATTCCAGCACAATGCCATCTTAATCGCAGCCCCTACGAGAGGGGTTCTCGGAGGTGGCCACATCGTATCCATTTTTAGACAAGTGAGAACCATGGTATGACTCGAACACTTTCACCCTTTTTTCAGGGGGATTTTTTCTCCCCTCAAGAACTCTCTTAGAGCCTACATAAGAACGGAACTTCTCCTCTCCCCCTTTTTTCATGATGGCATCTTTGTGCCTTTTTTATTGGGCCATTATCCCCATAGCGATCTCCTCTTGCGCCTGAGCAAACCCCACACCTCCCTCCCCTATATTCTCTTTACCCTTAATAACTAGGCCATCCGAATGGGTTTGTCCGTCCGCGTCCAATTTTTAGAGGCCCATGTTAGGGACCACATGGCCCATCTCCACATTTTCATTCATATCCCACCCCGAATAGTTCTCCTTCACCCCCCGAAATCCCGCTCTCTACTAATTATAATTAAACTGACTTTGCACTTCTTTGGAAAGAATCATCCCTTATTCTTTTGACTTGTCCGGGTTGGCGAAAATCATGCATGTTTCCTTTTCTGTAGTTTCGATCATCCCCTCGGTAGCCATTTCCATCCTTTCACCAATGACACCGTTTTTTGACCTGTCTTCATATCAACTGTTGGCCTGCTCATTTCGCAAACTCATGCTGGCGAACCTTTGGCAGAGCTGATCACGAACCCAAACAAAACCAGTATCTTGTCTCCTCATCTATGATGCTCTGAGCCATGCGCCATACTAAAATTGTTCGACGATATCCTTAGCCTTTCCACTAACCATTCTGATTCTATTAGACAATCACTGACCTTATGCTTAATGATGTCGCAACGGAAACAAAAATGTGGCACTCTCTTATAGCTGAAAGGAATCCATTCCCTCGTACTTTGCTTGATGGTTGTCATCGACCCTTGTATCAGTGGTCGCTTAATATCAATCTCGACCTTAATCCTCAAGCACCTCACTTTAGCCTCATCCCTTTCGTCGGCATCCATGTCCAAGACCTTCCCTATCTTTCTACCTATGACCTCTGCAACTCCTCGACACATGTAGCCCAAAGACAGACTTCTAAAACGGGACCCAAATGGCAAGCCGATCAAAACTGTACTCGTGCATACGTTTAGAAAAATCATATCTACTGAGCATCAATAAGTTATTCTCGTAGTGCTATGGACCACCATCGAGGACTCGCTCTAAATCATTACCCAAATCAAACTTGAAGATGAAAAAGTTGTCCCCCATCGCCTTACACTCAATACCACCTTTCGTCGACCATGTTCTAACCACCGATGTCTTGAGAATCTCCACTGAGATAAGCCTCTGTGCTAGGAGCAACCCTACCACTATCCTCGCAGCCGAAGCATCCTCTTCTAGAGCTCCGTTCTGAGTTAGATATCTATAGTTTAAAATTCTCTATAAATAGGGGTTTATTTGAATTGGTCTGTGGGGGTCTGCCGATCAGCCTTTCTACTAGGATTTGAGCACAAAAAAAGACAAGATTGAGTGAGTTTGGAGAATAAATCAAGTTGTAATCCTTTGGTAGATTAGTGATTTATTCTCGGTGGGTTCTTTTACCCTGTGAGGATTTTGTTACGTTGAATCTCGTGTGTTATCGTTATATTTATTGTTATGGTTGATTATATGCTAGTTCGTGGTATTCAGTGCATTAGTTTCTCGAGCTAAATTATTATTAGGATCAGAAATTTTTAGATTTCTAATTTAGATTCAGCAACGAAAAATTTACTTGTAATGAGCTGCACAAGTTTTATACATTGAATTAAAGCATACAGAACATATGAACCCTAGCTTCACAGTGCCAAAATTTTCTCTGTTCCGTATCAAAGAATTGCAAACTTTGCTGCTATGAATAAGAGTACATATTCACAGAATTAAGCAATGAACTTGACTTAATTTTCACTACGTCGGTCCTAAGCCAGACTTCAAAATTTCTTGTGCCATTCATCACGAGCAAGCTTGAGCTACTGCAACAGCCATCTGCTCTTCATGCACTCCAGCGTTACACATGTTTGCGAATGCACGAATATATTTCATTCCATAGCTTGATAGATTACCACAATGTGCTTTATATGTCGCAACCTGCATTATATTCAAAGTCAGTGACATGTTAGCAAAATAAAGCTTCACTATATAATAAAAATGTTATGATAAACGTAAAAGGGAAGTGTTTTTAAGTACGAGAAGTCTTACCGAAGTTTTGAGGCAATTCCAATCATCAACAATAGGAGTTCCTGATGGCCTGACCGCGTTCAATACCTCGACGGCCTTCTCTTCTCCTAGTAAATGTACAGCGATGGCTTTGACAGTGTTATCGATGTGTGTCCTGTGACTCAATTCTTCGTTGAGCTTCTTTCTAGCTTCTGCCCTTTGCTCTGATCCTTCTTTAGCTCTGCGGAACTGTTAAAACAAGGCCATTTTACGTTAGTTCTTGTAATTCAATACAAGAAAACTCAAGTCATATGATATGAGTTGTCTAAGGATCAAAACAGAGAGAATTGATTTATATACCTTCTCCATCAGATAAAGGACATCGGCATCTCGTTGAAGGACAGGTGTCGTGGATGATTGACGATCAGATTCATAAATCGTCGTTGGTGTGGCTTTAAGAGTGTTCTGATTCACGCCCATGTAAACTGCAACTGGTTCAACACTAATGCTCGTATCACCGTATTGCATAACATGCGATCCTATGTACTGATCAAAAGTCCTCACTTTGACCTGTTTAGTAGAATCATATATCAAATTATAACTTGATCAAACATGTACTCCCAGTGCATCAAGCCGCCAATTAAAGGCAATTATATTTAGATTTAGTTGTTGCTAGCTTAGTGGATTTAGCTGGTGCTTACCACTTTGTATTGTTGCTCCAAAGTTTCAGCTTGCAAATTGTGCTCATCGCTGTTCTCTAACCAGGAAACACTGTATAAGTCGCCCAGATATGTCTGGTAATGATCGTCGTAGTATGTCGCCCAGCTACTTTCATCTGGGTTTGATGCAGTTGTCACGTATATGTTGAGTCCTTTTGGTAAAAGACCATCAAACATGCTTCCAGCCTCACAAGCCTCCACATAAATCACCTATAAATTAGCATCCATCAATATATGAAGCAACTGCTAGATCAATAATACTCTGAATTTACAACTATCTGTAATTGCGTATAGCTGGACCATGTTTATGATAAGTAATTAAAAGACTCACCATGCTCTTATAAGTTCCAGAAGCATGCTTCTTTTTCAGTGTCGCGACCAAGTCTGGAGCAAACAGTTCATCTCCACTCGGCATCGCTATCAATTAGAAGCAACAAGTGAAAAGTTAATTCCACAGAACAGGTTCTGGATCAAATTTCAGAACATTTTAATCGAGAAATCAACCAAGTGAACGGACATGTCGTACATATCGAGCGTAACATTTCTTTGAATCAACCAAGCAAATTTGCATTGTGTCCTAAGCCAGCTGTAGCCAGCGTTACTATGATTTTGAAACTTCGAACACGTTTTGGTTGGCTTTGGCAGTATGATGATTGAGGTATTGAATCGAAAAGGCGATGAATACTGACCGAGTGAACCGGGAGCCCCATGATCAGCGTAGTATATGAAAATGGAGTCATTTGGACCACTATTCACAACTTTTCCACTGCCTCCTGTCACGGCCGCTTTGTCTCCAAGTATTGCCGCCAAAAGATTTTTCGCAGTAACTTGTTCGCCTGTATAGTCCTGTTTAGCAAAACGGTCTCTGATTAATTCATTACCTTTATGTAACCGAAGTTTTTACTACATCAACATGCTATTGGTTTTGATCAAGGGAGTTGTAGAAGTTGTACCTTAGGAACTCCTGTGTACACATTGGGGCCATTCGGCTTATTTATGATAACTCCTGGTGTGGGGTTATTTACATTGTGTGCAATATCGTCATACATCATCACGATGATGTTTTCATCCTTGAGGCCGCCTCTCTTCAAAACTTGATAAGCGTGGCAGATATCAGCCTGTATGTAGCAAAAAATAACACATTAAACTTGGTTACAATCGTCCGTTCGCACAAGGAGGTTCATGGCGAGAAAGAACAGAGGAAAATACAATAAAGCGAAACGATATTCAATCGCAAAACCTCACCTGATGCCTATAATTCTCGTAACCTTTGGATCCGGCAACTAATACAGCCCATTTCGTGCCGCCTTGAACATTTTTTGTAACAGAAGGCACGCCACGGCCATCAACAACCAAGGAAGACAGTGCGAGTAAGCCAAGAAGAATCGCAAGAACAACGTTAACAGAAGCCATTTACAGTAAGATTATAGAGAAAAGATCAATGATCCAAGCTATGAATTTCTCTTGTATTTGGTATATTGAGGAAAGCTAGCTAGGAGACTCGAAAGCCTTTGAGATAGTTGGTATTGTGTATCTTGCGGGATAGAGAAGGTCATATATATATAGGGAGGGAAAAGGAGAAGGACCAATGATAGGCTTTAGCACAGTTGATGACGATGCCACAGTATGCAGAAGTTTCCTAGCGCTTGTGTGGAATTGGCATTTTTATTTATTTTTATCAAACGAGGGCGCGTATTTGTTGCGTTATAACAACCTGTTACAACTGATTCGACAGTGTATTGGACTGATTCTGAGGATGCAAGCGATTGGTTCTGCAACTTACGGGGAAAAAACCCGAAAATAAAACCTGTAACTAGTCCCTTCAAAACCAGTCCAATATGCTGTCAAAAATGATTGTAATAACGGGATGATGGCCTCTTACGATGTCATTCATTTCCCTTCAAATAAAGTTGAGGATACAATTAATTATTTTTTTTTATCAAAAGGATACAATCAATTTGTTATATGGAAAAACAGGATAGGATAAAATTAATTGGTTGGATATGTCTTTGAAACTTTACAAATTTGGAGACACTAACTCAAAAGTAGATTGATGGAGACTTGCATAGAGTCCACTTTGAACAAGTATTGGTCAGAGCACACACATCTTAACTTTTTAAAGATGGTTTATATGTAACACATCTTTAACACATTTAAATATTATTCTGTTCTCAGTGTTTAATTGAGTTAATGAAAAGTGCTAATGGAAAAAAGCTAAAGTAGCCGCTCTATACCTTAGGCTTTTACACTAATTTGAGATATTTGTATGTATATATGGATTCCTACGTTATATTTCGTACGGAATCGAGTAAGCCTTCGTAAGATGTAATCACGAGTTTGAACCTTAGGCAACCGACTCCTCAATAGATATGTGCCATAGATAGTCGTGTGAATAGTCGGACGTGTTTTTTTGTATGTTTAATTAGTTATGCAAAACTCGGCTTCTTAATCCTTTCTTCAAGGTTCAGTCAGTTCTTAATCAAACATGAAGTACTGCTAAGCTGTTCTGTCATCATTTGCTAAATAAATGAAGAGCCTATGATTCAAACTCAATGATATCGAAATAACACAACCCTGTAAGGTCATTATACGTTGAAAATATTGTGGATAATCATTAGAACAACACAGCATCAAAGTATTTAGTCTACAACTGTTTGGTTGGTATAATTGACCCATCAAATCTTAGAATCAATCTTAATTTTGCGAGAGGTGGCTTGTAATAAACACTTGGTTTCTGTAACAAATACATTCGTATGCATCTTTCTTTGTCCATAAGCTTTGGTTGACCATTATTTACAACCCCTAATATCAATTGTATCGAGAAACAACGTCCTCGGTTGTTACCACAATTACATGCGTCTCATTTCTCTACCCTGTTCATGAAACACTTGAATTGTTTTACACCGATTTCCAATCAATCAATGAATGCCCTTATATCAATACTTGTCCGTGTGTGCAGTATGAGAAAATTCTCGGCAAAAAGGGCACCCCACCCTAATTAAAGAAGCGATTGCAACCATCTAACCTAACTACGTTCACACGTACGCAACAACGCCTCCGAGAATTTAAACGCTGATTGCGTGACAAAGTTCGAATCCTCAAATAAACAGTGGCCATACAGCCAGACCTTCTCGAGAAAAATTAGCTCAATCATAACTAATATTTTCTTCAATCATGTAATCAAGATTTGATATTTCATTGATAAATTATCAAACTAAGATTATATATCAAAATAATAATATATATATTATATATTTGTCACATCCTATATTTTACAGGATTATAAAATTGCTGCTTTTGCTTTTACGTTGCATACAACCCTACCTCACGATTGGAATCGTCGAGCTAATCATAGAAGAAAGATAGGTGGCGGCCCAGTTTTTTTGATCGATTTCACTCTCAATAACAACTAAGCCCATTTAATGTTGATGGACCCTCGTGATAGGCCCAGACCAAAAACTACAGCACACAGCTTTCGTGGCTTTGATTTTTTATTAATAAAATTCAGCAAAAGATAAAAGGAAAAAAACACGAAAGGAGAAGTATCGCAGTGCGTGTTTGCGTGTACTTCATCGTGTTGTATGATTTTTTCAAGGAGCCAACTTGGTGTGACTATTATGAATCATAGGAGTTGAAATAATTAGACTTGGTTTTTCAAAGATTGGACTGTAGTCAAGTGTCGGTACTACTGGTGCTAGGTGTTCATCATCGGAGTCCTTACATCCGGCATTTGCAAACTTGGACTTTGGTAAGGTGAGATCCGATGATTATCTTTCCAAATCGATAAATAATTAAGATTAAAAAAATTATTTAATATAAAATAAAATTTCAATCATTTAGAGAGTTATTGATATAGTCACATATAGGTTATATATGACTACCCACAAATTATCGGAATATATATCATGATAAATTTAAATTTACATATTTATAATTAAAATCAATATTTAGGTTAAAAGATGATGAGAAAGTTACGTTCCAGAATGAAAGTCCAATAATTAATACTCTTTTCATTTTATATTAGTTTTATAATTCATTTTTATAGATCGTTTCAAAATAAATTAAATTTTTTTTAATGAAAAATCTCAATAAACAATATTTTAATAACTTATTTTCAAAAAACATACCATTTATTTTTCTAAATTTCGACGAGATACCTGTCTCTCTCTTCCCCTCTCCTCATCTCCGCCCCCAATCCAATCTCGATTCGATCCCCCTCGAATCGAAACCCTATCAATTCCAAATCACCATAATCGATTCCATCAATTTCGCGTGCCTATCATCCTAATCGATTTGGTATCTAGGGTTTCAGTTCGATTTTTGGGATTTCGTTAGAGAGAGGGATCGAGTATTCGAGGTAGCTAGTCGTTGGATCGATGGATTCGAAGCGTGAGGTTGAGTTTGGTGGTGCTGGTGCTGGTGCTGTGTGGGTGAATAAGGAGGAGAAGGAAGCTTGCTTTGCTTCGTCAGATTCCTTTGACCGTTTCTTCAATGAAGTTGATTCAGAACTTGAACCCACTTGAATCATCCATGTCAGCTCTTGCAAATCTCACTCCAACCCTTCTCATTTTCACCTCTTTCTCACACTACAAAGGACCCAATTGAGCATGTTTTTCTCTCTCGATTGTTTTGTCTTGTGTGTGTATCAACTGTTGTGGTTGTTTGGTACAACTATTAGATGTCTGTCACTAATCAGCATGATGGGCACTTACGGATGTTTTTCTTTTCGGGGTTTGACATTTTGGTGATGATTAGCGTGACCAAATTTCGATTTCTTCTCGGTGTAGTTTAATTTCATGATATAAGTGAATGGATTTCGACGGATATATTACTTGTTCTGATCGGATTTTTTACGAACATATTATTTGTTTCGGTCTGATTTCAACGGATATATTAGTTGTTCCAATAGGATTCCAACGAACGTGCTACTTATTTTGGTCGGACATATTGTTTGTTCCGTTTGGATTGCGACGGACTTACTAGTTGCTCTAGCCGAACATACTAATTGCTCCGGTCGAATTTCGACAGACATACTACTTGTTCCGATTGGATTTTGACGGACGTATTAATTGCTCTTAATTTTTTTAAAGACGTACTACTTTTTATAGATGTACTATTTTATTTTATAAGCGTACTATTTAGGGTGGTGTAGGGTGGTGGCTTATGGGAATTTATAAAAGTTAATGGTAATTTGTTGGAATAAAATTTTACAAGTGGTACTTTCCAGATATTTTCTCCTTTTTTTTTGTAACTCTTTCACATAAAAAAATAACAATCCAATCTCATCTATTGCACCACTAACTTCTCTCTAAAATAATACAGTAAATTTCACTACGATAAAAAAATAATTTTATTTTTCATCAAAATATATACAAATTCAACACATATAAATTCTCGTGTCGAGTCAAAATATTTCAATTAATACGAGATGGAGGGAATAGGTCCACTATCATCCATTAGACACATATCTCCAAGCACATTTATTACCATAATTTAATATTGATCGTGTATTTTCACTAGACATGTCTGTTTTTCTCAAATGATTAATATGACGATTTTTATTAATTGTAATTATTTATCTATCCCACATTACATGTAACGTTTTTTTATTTGAATTGTTTCGAAATATATTATTAACATATCTTGTGGCATATTTCATATTTTTTTAAAATAAGCATATTTTACATATTAAAAATAAAAAAATGACCTCATAATTGTTACAGTACACTAACTAAAAAAAACTCGTATAGTAACTGTTACTCTCTTTGTCTCATATGAATTACAACACATTACTGAAAATGAACGTACCATATAAATTACAACACTTTTAAATTTGATAAGTTCAAAATGCTAAAAAATCTAATGTATCCCTACTATATATCGCATAATTTTCTTTTTCGATATTTTTTCTCCGTCACTCACTCATATTTTTTTCTCTTACTCACAAGTATATCATGATAATATCACAAAGCCACCGCTTTCATTAATAATTGTATTAAATCAATACTTCGTAATTTATTTAAGACGGACAAAATATTTTAAAAGAATAGAATAAAAAAGAAAAACAAGGATGTTTATTTGATTACCATGTACTCTCCCCACCTATGATAAATTATTATACTTTGATATAAACAAATATTCATTACTTATTTTTAAGAGCTTTGTTTTTCAACACATATTAGTTGATTATTAAGAACTCACTTCAATTAAGAGTTAATATTGGACATAGAGTTAAAATAAACAAATTAAATTGTCTAATATATTACAAGCAAATTTATGCTAAACGATGTTATGTGGCTTGTCCATGACAGAGCATCGGTCATAATATTTTTATTGTTCAAGGAAACTATCTCATCGATCATTTTCATCATTTTTAAAAGATCCTGGCTCGGTCCTTGCCACTCTGTAAATGGTTTATACAGGTAACATGTCCGGATAGAGACCTTGTTACGGGAAACACGGGTCGCTCATTTCTTGTAACGCACGCACGTACTCTTAATTTGATATTATCATATAACAACGGCTGTGTTCATCTTCATTGAATGGGCGCGGTTGTGATGGAAAACGAAATTAATCAAAAAATGAGGCGCCCGCCTATATACTTTTATGATTAGCTAGATGATTCTAATCATGATGAGATGTTATGATATCGACGCTGTTGGTTGAGGATTCCAATTCAGTCACGCTAATGAACAATGCGTACGTGTGAATGTAATTAGAAGGTTGCAATCGCATATTGATTAGGGTGGGGTGCCCTGTCCATTAGAAGATTTTTCTCATACTAAACAAAGGGCGGATTTCCTTCTTTAAAAAAAGAAAAGGAAAAAAAAAAAAACCATCGGCGGATTTTGTGATGTAGGATATCTCGTACTACTTTTTTTTCTTTTCTAAAAAATGGCAAGAAAAATAATTAATGTGAATGCTCAAAGTTTATAACTTTCTTCAATCCGCACATATGTAATATATAAAGATCACTTAAAAAACTCAATATAACAAAAATACTATAACATAGACGATAACAACAAAAAACAGCATAGACGAGATCTTGAAAACACAACTCTATAGATACCTCTAAAAGTGCACTAGATCTTTGTTGATGTAACCTCAATAATACAAAAATCCTAAGAAAGTAAATTATGGTTTTTTTTATATTATTGAAAAGGCCCATTGTGGATTAAGTCACGTTACTCTTAAGCACACGCTAGGCGAAAAAAACCCTGAAACAGCTTAAATCTTTTCAAATCACACAAAAACAAATGAAAAATGGTAAAAAAAAAAAAAAACACTGTAAAATGGACTCAAGTTAACTTGAAAATACAACAAACAACAAAAACAGCCTCGGAATGACCTTAAAACACTCAAAAACACATAAAAAAACTAAAAATATCATAAAACAACCTCAAATGACTTGAAAATATAAGAACCAACAAAAACAGCCTTAAAATTACCTTAAAACACACAAAGACACGTAAAAAGGCTAATAACACCATAAAAACAACTCAAATCTGTTTAAAACACACAAAAACGAATGAAAAATGATGAAAGCACCATTAAGCAAGGTTAAATAGCTTGAAAACATAAAGAATTTATCAAAAAATCCTTGGAATGACATTAAAACACCGAAAAGACTTGAAAAATGTTAAAAACATCATAAAAACAACCCAAATCTCTTCAAAACACACAAAAACGAATGAAAAGTTATAAAAACACCGTAAAACAGCATCAAATAACTTGAAAACGAAAGAACTGAAGAAATTATGTATTGTTAAAAACTTGTAATAATATATATGTTGCACATGATATAGGATGTTATATATGTAACAAAACTTGAAACATATAAGATGTTGTCCATGATATTGGTGTTAAATGTATAACGTATTATAAATGACGTCTTTATAAAATTAAATTCAAAGTCATTATGAAAAAGAAATAAACGATGTATAAAAAACATAAAAAGGAAATACGGGAAATTTAAAAACTTGAATATTAGCGACGGAATCCAGCTCATATGCGCAATCCATCCATTAGTTACATGAACGTACCTCTTACTAGTTTGTGGTCTCGAGATGTCTATCTCCACCTTAATTCGCAGACAACTCCCTTCACCTTTTTCATCCATTTCGATTTCCAGTATCCTACCTAACTTTCCTTCAATCTTCTCACCAATTCCTTGTGTTAAGCATCCCAGAGGGAGATTCAAACACTATATGCATATGGGCGTCATAATAAACTCGTAATCAAACAGCCTTTTTTCTTTTTCATATCTTTGCAGGACAGGCAAATGGTTGTCATAGTGACACGGTCCTCCTTGCATGATCCTTTCGAGGTCCCTCTCTCTAACGAACTCGGAGACAAAAATGTTACCTCACATTGCTCTCCCTTCTATACCACCATGGGCTGCCCATGCTTTGACAACTAAGAATTTGAGCGTTTCCATCGAAACACTTCTCGTCGACAATAGCTTTGCCACCACCTTTCTTCTCGCAGAAGCATATGTCGTCTTCGTCATGCTTTCGCAATGTTCACAGAGTTTTTCTCCTTCTTCGTGAGTTGTAACTTCCTTTCTAGTTGTTCCACACACTCCTCCATTGTCGCTTCATGAAAACGACGTCAAGGCATGTTTCTAACACTCATTAACGTCGGAGAATAGCCCCAATCCATCCTCAGCAGAACTCTTCGAAAATGGAGACTATCACTCCTCTAGAGAAAAACCCTAAGGAGATGAGGGTTCATTTCTTATGTTTTAGTAGTACATTATTCAAAATCTCTTTTCTATAGAATTGTTTAAGTACAGAACCAACAAACAAAAAACTATTCAACAGTGTCGAGATGACTTATGGAGAAAGAGAACAATCTTCACACAAAGATTATACTAAACTTCGTTGTTTCACAAATCTGTATCTTTCTCAAACAACATACTAGACTATTTATATGCTGTAGTTAAACAACAAATCCTAACAACAAATCGGCTGAATCTTAACCTCCTAAAATAAATCCTAACCTCAAGACT
>JAOVYX010020921.1:0-16407 GCA_035668315.1 Drosera spatulata | reverse complement strand
ACGAGCCCATCTCCTTACCCACCACCACTGTCGCCTACCACAACCACCGTCGTCCTCCGTCACCCTCCTCCACCGTAACTGATCTCCAACCCTCTTTCTCTGCTACCATCTCCTCCACCGTAACAGATCTCCAACCCCTCTTTCTCCGCCACCATCTCCTCCGTCGTAACTGATCTCCAACCCTCTTTTTTCTACTACCGTCTCCTCCGCCATAACAGATCTTCAACCCCTCTTTCTCCGTCACCGTCTCCTCCGCCGTAACTGATCTCCAACCCCTCGTAACTGATCTTCAACCCCTCTTTCTCCGCCACCGTCTCATCCGCCTCACTCCATGTCGCCGGCACGTCTCCCTCACCACACTGCCACCACCACTCTCCCTCCTCCTTCTCCTACCATCTCCATCGTTCCCTCCGCTCTCTCCTCTACACCTGCCGAGTTCAAATCAATGTCTCCATCATCGACATTGATGGTGACGATGACCACGGTGGAGCAAAGGTCATGGCGACGGTGGTTTTAGGCTTCTTGTTGGATTTGGACTTGGACAGGGACATCGGCGAATGTGGCTTGGCATGGGTTCTCCGACGACGCAGGTCGTGGCAATGGAGTGCTATGGTGATGGCAGCACCGTGCAATTGGGATCGATGACACTGAAGGAGATTTGGAGGAAAATTTCTAGGGTTTTGGATTGTGTTTTTGTTTTGTTTTGTTTTTGGGTTTGATTTTATGGATTTGGTGGTGTTTTGAAGTTTCGGTCAGATTCCGACAGACATACTACTTGCTCGGGCCGGATTCCGACGGACGTACTACTTGTTCCGATCGGATTTCGACAGACGTACTACTTGTTCCGGCCGAACGTATTACTTGTTCCAACAGGATTCCGACGGACACACTAACTTTTTTAGAGATGTACTATTTTTATTGACGTACTTCTTTGTTTTATAGACGTACTATTTGAGGTAAGGGTGGGGTGGTACTTTATGCGAATTTATGAAAGTTAGTGGTACTTCTCGAACATTTTCTCTTCCAAATAAGTAAGTTATTAGCTAATTTCTACTGGGAATATGTACACAAACAACAAAGTGCAGTATGAACAAAAAAGTACTATACAATATTCAAAAATTCCCTGAATTCAACACCATTAAATCAAACCATAAAATACAAATGTGCTTGAATATAACATATTAAATCCACAAATTATATAAATTTATAACTTTATTTATAAATTTGTCAGCAAATAGGTATTTTGAGGTACGATATACCTATAGTATGATTTTATTTTATTTATTACAAGTGGTATAAAGTGGATGACCTAGGGAATGAAGATAGAAATGTGTTTGTATTTAGGCTTAAAATCGCAGACGTGATCTACTCTCTTTAAGATATTAATTTTCCCCTTTTCTAAACGAAAATTGCTTTGGGTTACAAGCGAGTATACCTCCAGGATATGACTAAGCATCTCTTAGGCGTTACGGGAAGAAATCAAACCCCTTGGATTCTCTTTGAAGTAGTGAGAAATCGATGTTTGGTTATTGATGATGAATAAATGAATGTGTTTCAATCTTATTTGGGAGGCAATATACAAAAAAGTTTGTTCCAAAATCGAATAAACACATCCATGCACGAAAGGTTGCATTAAAAGACACCTAAAAAAAAGTTGAAACACTGTTTTTGGAATGGTTCACGGCCGTGACGGGTTCTATTAATGACTGTGAACCAACCAGCATCGAATTCCATTTCTTGGCAGAGTAGACCTTCACGACCATGACAAGCCATGTCACGATCGTGACAGCTTCCTTTCACGGTTGTGAAAAGCTCTTTCACGGACATGAAGAATCAAACTGTCTTCGGGGAGGAAAACTAGGTATCAGTCACGGCCGTGACCTACTTAGTTCACGACTGTGACGACCTACACTGGTCCAAAAATGAAGTTTTTGATGTCCAAAAATGTTTTATATGTGCACGAAGTAATATTTGTGCTTGTTGAGCACTATTTACCAAGCCCAGGCTCGGTCCGATCCGACGTAACGTGACATGCTTGTGTGTGTGTTTCAAATCCCACTATGCCTTTTCATTAATTCAAAGAATAGAAGATGAAGAGTACTACATATACTATCTCTTCACTACTCCACCACCAACGTGGATAAAGATTTTGAAACAATCTTATTTTATTTCTTTGTATACAACACTTCAAATTTCTACTCAAACTTGATATTTGATTTTTTATGCTCCATTAACTACGCTTAATGGAGTAAAATAACAATAATTTCAAATCAGTCACTACATATAATGAATGAATGTTATCTTTCAAAACTAATCAAATTTCAATGATCTCTATTATATCTTGATAAAAGTATGCACTTAATTTACCCTAAGAGACATGAAAATGTAATAAACTTTTTAGAGGTATTATTTCGTACTTTGCATTAATAAAGACAAACATGGGTGAAGCATTGGACTACTACGCCCAAAAGCCCAAGTCAAATTTGGCCCAAAATGATCATCCATTCTCCCAACAATCAAAACCAGTTAAAAGCATCGAAGAAATTTCTGGAAACCGCATGCAAAATCGCGTTCCACAACTTTCCACGAACATTCCACCACACTCTTCGCATCTCTACATATATTCCAATCCACAGTCGTCTTCGACCCTTTCCTCATTAATTCATCACCCATTTCCCCAAATCATCCCCATTAAGCAAACAAAATTCCCCAAATCACCCCCACATCACTAATCATCATCTTGGTCATCGCCAATCCCGCATATTCTTGTCGATTTCATCTGGGTTTTGATCCAATTTATCTGGGTCGTGCTCAGTTTTTCTGGGTTCTGTCCAATTCTTGATCTTCTTGATTTGGGAATTGTTGATTAGGGTTTGGTGAAATTAGGGTTTCGAAGATGTGGAACACGGCGTATAGGAAAGATGATGTCGAGGCCGGCGGAGGAGGGGGTCGGCCGCTGTATCCGATGATGATGGAGTCGCCAGAGCTCCGGTGGGCGTTTATTAGGAAGATATATGCAATCGTCGCTATACAGTTGTTGGCTACGATTGCTGTTGGTGCTGTTGTCGTAACGGTTCATCCGATTTCGACTTTCTTTGTGTCGACTACCGGCGGGCTTGCGCTTTATATCGTCCTCATCATCACTCCCTTCATAGGTTTGTGGTTGATTGATAATTTTGATGGGTTTGATTGGGATTCTTCAATATTTTCTTGTTGGTGATTGATTGATTGATTTTGTGTTTGCAGTGTTGTGCCCGTTATATTATTACCATCAGAAGCATCCGGTTAACTACTTGTTGCTTGGGATTTTCACGATTTCGCTGGCGTTCGCTGTTGGATTGACTTGCGCGTTTACTAGTGGTGAGTTGGAGTATCCGTTCTCTTTAATTGTAAAATCTATTTTGTGGTTTGTTGATAGAAATGGGATGGTAACTGAATCTCGATAGTTAAATGCTTGATTGGTTCACCAAGCGTAAAATGAATTACAATCCCCCATTCCACGTATAACACTGAGAATTTCTTGATGGTGAAGATATCTGATGTTTGTTTGTTCATGACATAGTAGGTGCTTAGTAGTTCTGAGTACTGGTACAGAGTTGCTAGTTCCGTGTAGAGCTACAGTTTCTGGTTAAGAGATCACTTACGACTTGAGTTAGGGTGTTCATGTATTTGTCATGCAGTTGTTGATATACTACTATATTTTTTTTGGACTTATCATGATTTGGGAAGATGAGGATTGTTGTCCTAACTCTGCCGATTGAGATTTGCCGCCCATTTTAGGCACTCTTATATTTGAAAGGTTCTGAGTGTTAAGTTAAAGGGTTTTAAAATTAAGAAATGAAATGTATCTGATTTAGTGACCATACATGATCCACAGTTCCACATGCGGCTCAGAAATGAGAATAGAAATTGAGTGTTCTTACACTTCTCTAAAGTCTAAAGGAGGTGTGGAAGCATGCGCTTCCATTGATCTCGTAGCATTTCATGGAGGGGCTCATCAGCTAGTTAGTGGATCAATATTTCACCATGTTTTTTTAGTCCTCGTTTGTGTTTGATCTTTTGCACTTGATTTAAATGTCCTAATGGTTTTCTTCTCATTTGATCAGGTAAAGTCATCTTGGAAGCGGTGATCCTGACAGCGGCTGTGGTGGTCAGTCTCACACTCTACACATTCTGGGCAGCGAGGAGAGGCCATGACTTCAATTTCTTAGGCCCTTTCCTGTTTGGAGCCTTGTTTGTCCTCATTTTGTTCTCTTTGATTCAGGTACACCATACCATTGCAATGTTTGAATGCTTTCCGGTTAAATGATAAGCTTATTGGAATTGGTCATCCTAACATGTATGTTTCTGGTGTTGTAGGTGTTATTCCCGCTGGGTAAGATCTCTGTGATGATCTATGGTCTCTTGGCTTCAATCATCTTCTGCGGGTACATCATCTACGACACTGACAATCTCATCAAGAGGTACTCATATGACGAGTACATCTGGGCAGCGGTTGCTCTTTACCTGGATGTCATCAATCTCTTCCTCTCTCTCCTCACGGTATTTAGAGCTGCTGAGAGTTGAACTCTGCCTGGGTTATGGGTTCTGGATTATGCTGTGGAGAGCTGAAATTACCTTCCGATTTGTGGTGCCTGGGTCCCTGGTTGATGCCGAATATTTCGTAAATACTTTTGCTTCCTTTTGTTCTTTTAGTAGATATCAGAACTTCCGACTATAATGCTGCAAGTTTCGGTATGTGAATGTTCTGAGGAATGTTGGGGATGGGGAAATAAAGTGTGTAGTAAGGATTCTTGCAGGGATGATATAAATACGGCTAGCAGTATCTCTACTATTGCAGAATGTCCTCTTTTTCTTTCATGTGTTTTTTGCTGTGTTGCATGCTTATCTGAATTTATTTTCGTAAGGGTGATACAGCCCATGGGTAAGACTATTCCTGGGCTGATCGCTCTAGGCTAAGCGAGTTATCTTGGTTGAGGTTGAAATTGGAGAGAATTGTGATCAGCCATTACATTAGGATGTGGTTTTGGTGTTGTAAAGTGCATTGTTTTTTTTCCGTAATCTGTATCTAGTTTTATTGTAAACTGTATCATCTTTTGTCCTTTAAATTGCAGTTCACAATCAGGAAGAGTGAAATGATGCAGTTTGTAGCAATCAGTCCTATATCTGAAGTTATATTGTGGGATTCTGGTCGATTGTATAGAAGATGATGTTGGTGGCTAATTGATTTTATTGGTATGCTAAACAGAAATCGCAATGGGAGAACGCCTCCCTCAAATTGCGCCTATTTTCACGATGAACTTCAAATATAGCCTAGCTTCCAGCTTCCTGTGTTAAAACTAGGAAAGCTTCGTAGTAGAGTTGGTGGTTGAAAATCAACAATCATAATTCAGCTGTGTACCGAGTGTTGAACTGAAAAACCGGCATCCCCTATGCGTTCTTATTGGCTTTTAACTGGATGTGAGCGGCCGTCACGAAGTTCTAGTGGTAAACAGATCTGTGACTATCGAGAGTTTGAAGCTGTGGTGTGTCACGAGGATAGATTTTCGTTATCCGTACGACACTCAAATTACTCATTTTTTCGCTTGACCTCAACCTACTCGTCATCCAAAGGTGATGTTTGAAAACGCAAGCGAGTTTGGACTTGGAAACAACCTTGTATTGAGAACACTTAAGGGCTTATAAACTTTTGAGAGTTTACAAGAATGGGATGTCTTGAGATGGGATGACAAATGAGCCTTGCATCTCTTTATATACATCATCATAGAGAATTCTGGATTTGTCATTTACATCGTTCCATACCCTTTTCCTCCTATGAATATACAAGAGTTCTCTAAACTCTTCTTTCAAGATATTTTCATAGAGTTCTCTAGAATGACTGCTAATTAGAGAACTCTAGAGTTGTCTACAAAAATATAGAGCAATCTACCCAACTCTAGAAAAGCATAGAATTATCTAGAGAAATGTAGAGAACTCTAGACAATTCTTTAAAGCGAACCCCATAAATTAGGTCGCTCGTGACATACTCCTCTACCTATGTCGCAGACGTCCTCGTCGCGACGCACTTGCATGACTCTATCTTTTCCCTGATTCGTCGCGAGAAGGTTTCGAGCACCCATCTTACCGTCTTGGTGGGAGTTCTTTTCCGTGTTCCTTCGGCAAAACTTATGAGATCTTCTTTGACAGCTCTTTTATCATGTGAGAGATTTCACTTCCCTTCAAGTGAGTAGATTCCTTACTTTTGATCCCCTTAGAGACTTGCATGGTTGCGATCATCTTTATTTGAGCCTTCTTCACTCGTCGTATCATCGTAACCACGCAAACTATATCGTCCTTCACTATGTGTAAGACATTAGCGAAGGGGATTAGTATCGCCTTCATACCCTCGATGAAGTCGATTCCAAGCATCAAAGGGTAGTCGTCCATGGAAACGACTGTGAGATCCACCGATCCCTTTCAATCGCCAATGCGAAGTCGAACACCACGAGCCACGTTATCGATCGGTTCAGCCTTCGAGTTCACCGTCTTGAGCATACCTTGTCCATTGTTGACTCGAAGTCAAAGTCGCTTTGTCTCTCCCCGCGAGACAATGCTATGAGTTGTCCCAGTATCAATCAAGGCATGAGTTGTGTACGATCCGATCATCGCATCGACGTACATCAACCCTTTCGATGAAGACTTCTCCTCCGTGGTCTTCACCGCGTTAAGGATCCTCGATGAACACTTCTCGTCCGTGGTCTTCATCGCGTTAAGGATCCTCAAAGATTTCATCTCTTGCACGGGTTCCTCTTCCACCTGAGCAACCATTATCATGAGAGCGTTCTTCTTCGGGCACTCCCGAATTAAGTGAGGGTCATCGCATAAGAAGCACTTTACCTCGTTCTTGGACTTCACCACGTTCTTGGATGTGCTCTTTTTCCATCCTCCTTTCTCTCCTTTATTCGAGTCACTCCTGCTAGAGAAACTCGAAGTCGGTTTGATCCCTTCATGGTTCTCTCCTCCATCTTTCTCGGAGTCACTCTTCGACTCCCTACCCCTTGGAGACTCGCTTCTCTTGAATTCGATGAAGGACTCCGTCGTCGCTATGGCCGCCACAAGAGTTTGGACAACACGTCGTTGTAACTCTTGTTGTGCCCACGGTTGAAATCCATCCTCGAAGTAGATGAGTTTATCTTCATCGGACATGTCGTTGATTTGGAAGAGGAACTCCGTGAATTCCTTCACATACTCCCGAATCGTGCCCGTTTGTCTTAACTTTCGCAGTTGTCTCTTGGCTTCATATTGGGCATTCTCCGTATAGAAGTGGAGTTTGAGATCCTTTTTGAAGTCATCCCACTCCTCCATGGTGAACGTTCCCGCTTGAACGTCACTATTACGACGACGCCACCATATAGTCGCCGTATCGGAGAGAGACATGGTCGTGGTCTTGATCTTCTTCTCTTCATCATCTATGCCCAAGTGATCGAAGTATTGCTCCATGTTGAAGAAGAAGGAGTCGACCTCCTTAGCATCACGTTTTCCGTAAACGACTTTGACTTAGGAGGCTCGAACCGCGCCATCTTCCCAAAGTTTGCTCCATCATTCGCTATGGTCGCCTTACATAGCGAGGCTTCTTCCCTGAAGATCCTCATCTCCTCTTGGAGAGTGGCCATCACCGCATGTAACTTCTCCATTTGCGCTTGAAACTCCTTGCGAAGAGTGTCCAAGCATGAGTTTAGACTACCTTGCAACACATCCTTGAGGCATTCCTTCCGAACCTCGATAATATCGTTGCTAGGCATATCTTCCTCCAACCGATCCATCATCTTAGCCACGATCTCTTCCATCCGCGAGAGTCGTGACTCCTTGGCCGCTTGAACATCTTTCGACTTTTCCCTTCCTTTGTGCGTGGTTACATTCGCGGTGTTCACCTTCTCGGGAATCCCATGCTCAATAATGCTTGAATCCTTCATCTCTCGAACCAAGGCTCTGATACCACTTGTCACGAGCATAGATTTTCGTTACCCGTATGACACTCAAACTACTCATTCCTTCGCTTAAACTCAACCTACTCGTCACCTAAAGGTGATGTTTGAGAACGCAAAAGAGTTTGGATTTGGAAACAAGCTCGTATTGAGAACACTTGAGGTCTTACAAACCTTTGAGAGTTTACAAGAATGGGATGTCTTGGGATGGGATGAGATGGGATGACAAATGAGTCTTGCATCCCTTTATATACATCTTCATGGAGAGTTCTAGACTTGCCATCTAGACTCTTCCATACCCTTCTCCTCCTAAGAATATACAAGAGTCCTCTAGATTCTTCTTTCAAGATATTTTCATAGAGTTCTCTAGAATGTCTCCTAATTAGAGAACTCTAGAGTTGTCTAGAGAAGTATAGAGCATTCTTACCAACTCTAGAAAAATATAGAATTGTCTAGAGAAATGTGAAGAACTTTAAACAATTTTTCAACATTAAACCCAAAAAATTAGCTCGCTCGTGACAGGTGTGTGCCCTAGTCTGGATCTCCTGTTAATAATGAACATGAACAGGGAGAAAATAGTGCGAGTGAAAAATTTACAAACACACCGGACAGTCCTCAGGTTACACATAAGTGAGCGAAATATAAAGTTCATTTGCATAGACCCCCAATTTCTACAGCATTCGACAACCTGCCTTACGTCAATCATGTGCGGCGAGAGAATACTCTATTCCGTTCAATTTATCCGTCGTTAGAGTTAAATGTAATTTTAAAATATCTGTCATTTGAGATTAATTTACACAAAAATTGAAGTTTCTTTTCAATTTTACTTATGAATTTAATGTTTTTTATATTTTGATTCATTCAATGTAATTCTTAAACAACTTATCATTAATAAAGATAAGAATAAAATTTTCTTACGTCATTAAGATATATCATTAAACTTTTTAATATATATGTTTTAATTTAAATCATAGATAAATTGAAACGAAAAAAATAACATTGACTGTTCACGGTTGCTTTTTATGCTGATTTGTTTAAGGTTCGACCGTGCCAGTGTGACAGGGTAAGTAGGAACACGAGAAGACAAAGAGGTACATGTATTAGCGTGTCCATCTCTTAAATTGTGAGCTTTATTCAGCATATAACAACGAACACCTTGTATACTCTTCGCTCCTACATATGGTCGAACATGCACACTAGAAGTACATCCCTCGAGGTTCAGCGGATATGTACGTTCACACGAACAAACATTACATGCCGCTAAAATCAAACCTTAGAAACTTGATACATCCAACAGTACTGAAGCACTAATGAGAACTAACTTGATTGGTGTCAGAACTTATTCCAAAAGAAAATGTCTTGACTGCATATATATATATATATTCATAATATAATTAGATTGTTAGTTCAACTATAATAGACAAATAATTATTGATAAATTCAACACATGAGATGATACCACAAATGATGAACATGAAACTATTAAAACCAAAGATCAAGTCCCATAAAATTCATAACTAAGTTACAAACATTAAGCCATGCTCAAATTCACGCTACCATCGTCACAATACGAAACAAACAATTCATATAAACGCATAGAAAGTCATATCAAATTACAACTATGAAAAATTGAGAGATACAAAATCCTAAACCAATGAAAATTGGTCTAAACAGAGAAAGAATAATGATCTCTTCAACGGATGAGAGTTACATAGCGTCAATCTTGTTATGATCCATAAAGACCGTCGTCTCAAATTGAAATGGCGTCTCTAACTCTCTGAAAAATCTGCGTAGAATTGATGAAATCCACTGTTTTCGAACTCTCCATTTTCGATAGTGGACGTGCATATTTATAGGAGAAAAAAAGTAACAAATCCCCCTAAAAATAGATAAATCTAACAACTAGATCTTGTAGGACGCACGGACCGTGCTGCCTTAGCATGGCCCGTGCCTTACGCACACGGCCCATGCGCAGTGCTGCTTTTGCCTGTGCTTAGGAAACTCGAGTTATTCATGATATTCTATGCCTTGTATGCATGACCCGTGTCTGCTATCAAACATGCAAACTTCGATTTTTCTCCCAATGAATTCCACAAGTTTAGAGATCAAAAAGAAATTTTAAAAAACAGTCTCAAACTTCTCATAATTAGCTCATCCTCAGAAAATACTCCCAATTCTTAACTGTTGTAATAAAAACAAGAGATTTTGAAATATCGATTCTCTAAATAATAAAAGAAACCAAAACAATACGAAATGACACTAAAACTAACACAAACAAATGATTTTGATTAAAAAAAATGCGTGATTTCACACACATCACTTTCAAATTTCAAAACTACCGTTGGAAAATTTATTCTCTCGTAAAATCAAATCTGTTCAAACCAATTGGGGTGATTAATTTTGTCCTTTGTGTTCCTACTTTCGCCAATCTGGAATCTCTCAATCTCATCATCTTTCCGCTCCTCACACACACGAATAACAAGGTGCCATAGAGTATCGTCATCGTCATATAATCGAAACTGATCTCGCCGTTCTTGCTCAATCTGGTGTTCCTCGTCAATATTGGCACTTTGCCTTTGACACTACTGCCTACCTCTACCAATGGTATCTCTCCTTATCAACTTGTTTTTCACCGTCTTTCGGATTGCTCATTTCTTTGTGTTTTTTGTTGTCTTTGTTTTTCCCTTTTACGTCCTTATAATAATCATAGAATAGATTTTCGGTCTTCACCTTTTGTATTTCTTGGGTATGGTCCATCTCACACCGGGTATAGTTATCTTGATATTTTCTCAAATCATTTATACATAGTTAGACACGTTAGATTCAATGAAAGTCACTATCCATATCTTAATAATTCTACACATAATTCTCCTAATATTCCTGGCCTGCCATCCTTTCCGTCCACTTCCCCTTCCCAGCTGTGGGTTACAGGTCCACTTCATCCTCGTCCTCCTACTCATTCTTCTCTCCTCCCTCACAAAAAAACTCCAGGCCCAAATCACACCCATGGCCTAACACCACTTTCTCCACCTTCTACTACCCACTTCCCTCATCTTCCCCATGACCCTAGCCCACCTTCCACTACACACTCCCCTTACCCTCCCTTACTAAATTCGACACACACTCCCCAAAACACTTCTACTGGGCCTCAACCTCAACAAATACCCCTCCCTGACTTGGCCCATCTTGATTCTAATACTCTACCACCAAATTTCCTTCCTCCTACGAACATCCGATTGCACACATATATTCTTCGGTCAATTCCACCCAAGAAACAACCTCTGTCCCTACTCACAACTCATGAACGAACAACTGCAATACACTTTGAGCCACCCCAAATCGAACCATTATATTTTTCGCAAGCAATCAAATATTTCCAATGGCGCAACGCCATAACCGATGAATTCAATGCACTCCTTTACAACAATACGTGGACTCTTGTTCCTCGTCGACCACATATGAATCTCGTTGGTTCAAAATGGGTCTTTCGCATCAAATGGGAACCTAAATATACGATCAAGTCTTATAAAGCATGACTCATTGTAAAGACTACCACTAACGATAAGGAATTGACTATGATGAAACTTTCAATCCGGCTGTTAAACCTACTACCATTCGCACCGTCCTTTCTATTGTCATCTCTCATGATAGGCCAATACGTCAACTTGATGTTCAAAATGCCTTTCTTCAACCTCAATACCCCACTCACATGTGTCGACTTCATTGCTCATTCTACGGTCTCGAACAAGCACCTCCATGCTTGGTTTCATCGACTTTCTATGTAACGTCCCGACTTTTCATTACTTATTAATGATACATATGATCTCACTGGCGCTGGGTCCAATGTCTCAACTAGGCAAAAACTATACTTTCTGACTTAATCATAAGAATTAAGCTAAGTTCACTTATACATCTTTAATTTAAAAAATTTTGATGCACTCAATCATATCTCAAAATATCGCCTTTGCAGCGGAATTTACATCTCTTTCTAAGATCAGAATACCTTTCACACAAAAGTTACATCTATCATCAAATCTTTGATTACACTTCTCCTTCAAATCTTGCTCTTGTATAAAAGAGAAGAAGAAAGACACAGAAAAATAGTAACCGTGAGCTATAGAAGCTCAATAATATGTCGGTCCCCTTACCAGGGGTTACACGAGAGAAGAAGGTAATAAAAGGAAAGAAAAATGATCGCTTAGATCTTTTGTTCCTGCACTCTGGAATTATCATGCCAATTTGGTATTCACAATTATCATTATAAGCATACCAATGATTCACCCTAGTTGCATAAGCACACTTAACATCATATAACAACGCTCGAAACTATGTGTCCATTGACTTTCCAGACTTTATCGACGTCATTTACTACCGTCATACCCTTTATGGTAATGACAGTCAAGACCTTCATATCAAACAAAGTGAGACAATGATACTGTGATACGACAGGTCCCCAGTCCAAGTCTCATGCACTGCTGCATTCAACAGTTCACTTAAGACTTTGTTATACTTATCATCATATCACTCACACAGAGATGACAGATAATAGATACCCTCAATGTTATAATTGTACCCTTGCTGAGACTTATTCAATTTCATAGATAAGCTGTATTCAGCTTTAGCAAAAGGGACATCCACGAAAGGGGATCAACCAAACCAGAGCGCAGGATCTCCTGCAGTGAGATAGCCTCATACCAAAAGGTCGATGAAAGAATGTCATCACCAAGTCACCGTATAATACATATGACAGACACAATGCTATTTGTGTTTTATACCACGTCATTATCCCACCAATTTATGGATTTACACTCTTTTCACACCTTCACCCTCATTATACCAATAAACAAGATATAATATACACCATGTACAAACACTCCATAGCACTCAGTATTTAGCACATAGCACACAGTAGTTGCAGAAAGTATTTTACGTCAGTCATATTTACTGACTACGTCCAAAGATTGCAACGCATATTATTATACTCACGGTATAATAACATGTATCGTCACACACAATAAATCTAAACGTTATCTTTTATCACTGTTCTTAACATGCACACGTTCAGCCACATCCTTAAGTGACGACGAGCAGCGTCTCCAAGTCCTATAATATAATAGGATATGCGTATTAAGACATGCCCTTGTAAGTGATTGTTCACGTTATGGAATTAAGTATATTTATTCGTACTTCTTAAAAAACCGTCATATTAATATTATGTGATGATGTCAAGTTTTGAGAAAAGTCTTTGATACTTATTTTGATAGTCCAGGATGATGATTTTATGTATTTATCATCATTAGAAATGTTTGTGAACATTTGGAGTTATTTCGGGGTCAAAACGGTTCATTTTTGGATTCTGTCTAACATGATCTTTGGACACGTTTAAATCTATAACTTCTCTTATACAACTCCAAAGATCATTTTGTAAAATTTTACATAAAGTAGACTTAATAACCTTTCCATAGAATCAGAGTGTCGATCATGAAACCTTACCAATAATAGCAGTTTATTCATTCAAGTTTGTATTTTCTGCAAATTCAGACAGTTTGACCTTACTTTACTAATTTACTCATAACTCTATGTACAACTTCAAATAATTATTTAAACTGTTCAAAAAATTAGACTTCAAGGGATTTCTATTGATATAAGCCTCGTTTCCTAACTTTTTCGGTGTAATTTCAGATCAAGTCACAAAGTCAATTCTGTAGCCAGTTTTTTTACTGAATAACATATCCGCATGTTTTGATTTATATCTTGAGATTCAGAACTCTAAATCATGATCTATCAACTTTATCAGAAACTAAACATATGAGGATGCAGCATATATTAAAATCCAAACTTATCACAGAAGTTATGATTTTTCATAAAATTTGTAAACAAGATGATCACCTTCTCTTATTAATGGTGAAAGATCCTCGTCGTTTTATAACCCTAACTTCTCCTCTTCTCCTCAAACTCTCCTTCTTCTCTTCTCTGGCTTATCTCTTCTCTTGCATTACAAAAAGTGTTTTTATGTTTGTAAGAAATTTTTCAAGGAAAAGAGAGCTTGTATTTATAGAAAATTAAATCAATTAAAATAGTTTTAGTGGATATTTAGTGGATAACTAGTGGGTATTTAGTGGATAATTAGTGGATAAATAATTTAAGTTAGGTGGAGTATAAATTGACATAAGGAAAATAAGTGCCAAAATTAGGTTTATGATATTTTTGTATAAATACGGAATTTTTATATTAAATCCGTATTTCCTCGTATTATGCATTAGGATTGCATTTCATTCATATTTTTTATTTTTTCCTTATTATATCATCAAACAAGCCTTTCAACCCGGTAAAATAAATTATAACGTACAATTATTTACTATTCACATTAATTATTATGAAACTAAATGTTACGGAATTTTTCGTGTTCTTATCATATTTTTATCATGATTTTGACACACGAATTTTATAATCTCGTTGTATAAATTATAACGTTCAGTAATATACTGTTTTTGCTATTTTTTTGAGAAAATATATTATCTCAAATTTTTGGGGTCTTTACATTCTATCTTCCTTACACATCTCGGCTTCCATAGTTCTCGTAGCGACTCTTCTCTCTTCATGCGTCATCAAGGGGTTGTATTTACATATTTTTTTAATCTACGTTGAAGATATCCTTGTCACGAGCAGTGATCCCTCTACCATTCCCCACCTCCTTTTCCATTAAGGATCTCGCCCCTCTCGGCTATTTTTTGGGCATCGAAGCTACCCCTCACTGTAATGGCATTCTTCTTACTCAATCAAGATACATACTTGATCTTCTCCAACAAGCTGGAATGAAAGACTACAAACCTATCAAAACTCCGATGTCTCCATCCGCACATTCTGTTGTACCTCAATAACCTCTCAAAGATCCTATGGCCTATCACTCTCTAGTTGGGAGTCTCCAATACATCACATTTACACGTCCAGATGTCTATTTTGCAGTAAGTAAGGCCTATCAATTTATGCGCACCCGCACCGATGGTTGCTATCTCAAACGTACGTATCAATATGGGTTATATATTCAACAAACTAATACTCACTCTTTGCTGGCCTTTTGTGATGTTTATTGGGCTGTGATCATGTTGATCGAAAATCCACTAGCGGCTACCTTGTTTATCCTGGACCTAAGCTTATCTCATGGCAATCAAAGAAACAACAAACGATGGTGCGCTCCTCAACCGAAGCCGAATACAAGTCTCTTGCCGACACTACAACCGAACTGATTCACCTACACCACCTCCTACAAGAACTCGGCTTCCCCTTTGACTTTTGTCCCTTATAAATATATCCTTATTGTGTAGAAAAATATAGAGTTCAAGAGCGATACACAAGAACGAGAGGGATCTCAAAAGAGAAATCATTGCAATCTGCCTCCTTGATTAGTGAGTTTTCTCTTCCCATGGGTTTTTTCTTCCCCTTGAGGGTTTTTCTCGCGAAAAATTGGTATCATTTTTCATTCTTGTTTATTATCAATTGTGCTTATGGATTGATCGATAATCTGCTGGATTACAATTCTGGGTTTGTCTCGAGGGTTAAATCGCAACAAACTTCGATACCAAGAAAGTATTCTAAATGACCCAAATCCTTGAGCTGGAAACAACGGTATAAATACCTTTTGAATTGGCAGCAGGTTTCGTCATCACTCCCTGCAAGGAGTAAATCATCAACGTACACAAGGATCGCAAGAAACACGACTTCTTGCGATATGTGAACAGAGAGTAATCTGCACATGAGCGTACAAAACCATACGTACGGAGAGCATCGATGAGCTTAGCGAACCATTGTCTAGGTGCTTAACGGAGCCCATAAAATGATTTTATCAAACGACATACTTGATTTGGACGAGAGGCAGCGAAACTTGGGGGCAGTTTCATATATACCACCTCATGCAAGTCTCCAGGTAAAAATGCATTATTTATGTCCATTTGATGCAGAAACCATCCCTTAGCAATTGCTACTGACAAAAAATAACGGACAGAAGTCATCTTGGATACGGGCGCAAAGGTTTCATGGAAGTGTATATCTTCAACTTGAGGGTTACCAAGAACAACAAGGCAAGCTTTGAAACGCTCAATGGTTCCATCCGGATTATACTTAATCTTGTATACCCGCTTGCATCTGATCGCTTTTTGGCCCTAAAGAAGATTTTCTAGAATCCAGTTCTAGGCTCAACATGTGAAGTTACAACATGCAAAAATTTCTGATGGACAAGAAAAAATATATCACAAGTAACATAATTAGCTATGGAATAGGGCTTTGAGAGAAGAAACGGAGTGACAAACAAAATCCTTTAGATGAACAGGTGGGGGCTTCTCACAATGACCTCGGCCGAGACTTTCAATATCAGCATTGGGTGGAGAAACACATGGATCAACTAAAGTGCCATGCTCCTCTGTATTAATTATAGGAAACTGTTAAT